>WTSP01017844.1:81905-167775 GCA_025331215.1 Actenoides lindsayi | reverse complement strand
TCCTCCCTGCAGGTGCAGCCTTTCACTTTCTGCACCCCCCAATGTGGTACACAAGATCCAGCAGTGGCCTTGGTCTGTATACCAATCCTTGATACTAACTTTAAACATGGGATGTTATCACTGCTAGAAGCAGACACTGTGAGAACAGGCTGCTAACTTCAGAAACTGCAGTTAGTTAAAAGAACTGAGATGAAAAGTAAAATTACAGAACAGAATTAGTTCCATTCTCACTCAAACCAGGACACTTGATCACAGGACAAAGTGCAGAAGCTTTTTGTTTCCTCTTCACTTTCCAAAGCCAGATGAACCTGTGCCTCTTAGCTACCTAATCAGAGATAAAAGGAAAAAAATTAAAAATGAAATTAATACAAGGAAAAAACCCCAATACATTCCATTCATGGATAAGGATGGCTCTATCCTTCTGTACCCACAGATCTATTAATGAACACGTTTTCATTCAATTTAATGCTTTGGTCATAATTTCTTAGTGTGGCATGAAATTAATTAAACAAGATAAAGAGGTCTGTGGAGGCATCGAATTCCCACCTCCCATCTGTGTTTTGAAGCTTAAGGTTGGTTGCAGCCACCAACCACAAAAAGAAGTTTGCTAAACAATTATTTCTTCTCTGTATTAAAAAATGTGTCCTTTTTCTTCCCCTCAAAGAAAAGATTCATTGTGTCTCAGTCTGTCAGTGGGATTCCCTTCAACATAAACCCTCATTTTATACAACCATTTTTAGTCATAGTTGTAGCTATGGGGCCCAGTCCTATTTTCACACTAGGAAAATGCAGTCGATTTCAATACAGCCATTTGTGGTCAGACTTCTGTAAATGAGATTAGAATTGAGCCTCTGCCAAACACAGCAGAGCCAGAAAAAGATTTATTTATATCATTGAACTCTTCGGGTGAGAATTTGTCCCATTAAAATGTATTATCTATTAAACTTTGGACAGCATGGCCAAACCACTAACACCCACTATTGGATGATTGGAAGGAACAGGCTTCTGTTTTTCTCCTTCAACATAAATTCATTTGAGAGCTTTTGCTGACCTGGGCATTTTTTAAAGGGCCAAAGAGACGTATCTGCACAGATCATGAAGACCTGAATTGACACCTTAGGTGAAAGGCTGCATTTCAATGAAACCAGAAGATGTTCTTCAGGGTGCTATGAGTTTGAAGCTGCACATTCTTTTATAGTCATTCACAGAATCACACAGAATCATTTAGGTTGGAAAAGATCCTTGGGATCATCGTGTCCAACCATTAGCCCTACTCTACAAGTTCACTCCTAGACCATATCCCCCAACACCACACCTAAGCGATGCTTAAACACAGGGATGGCAACTCAACCCCCTCCCTGGGCAGCCCATTCCAATATCTCACCACTCTTTCCGTGAAGAATTTTTTCCTAATGTCTAGTCTAAAACTACCTTGTTTCAGCTTTAGGTCATTCCCTCTGGTTCTGTCACTAATCACCTGAGAGAAGAGACCATCACCAACCTCTCTACAATGTCCTTTCAGGTGTTTGTAGAGAGTGATGAGGTCTCCCCTCAGCCTCCTCTTCCTCAAACTAAACAGACCCAACTCCTTCAAACAGTCCTCATATGATCTCTTCTCCAGTCCCTTGACCAGCTTTGTTGCCCTCCTCTGCACCTGCTCCAACATCTCTCTTGTACTGAGGTGCCCAAAACTGGACACAGTACTCAAGGTGAGGCCTCACCAGTGCTGAGTAAAGGGGGACAACCACTTCCATATTTCTGCTGGTCTTACTATTTCTAATACAGGCCAGGATGCCATTGGCCTTCTTTGCCACCTGGATACACTGATGGCTCATATTCATTCACTTGTCAGTTAGAACCCCCAGATCCCTCTCCACCAGACAGCTCTCCAACCACACTTCCCCAAGCCTGTAGCATTGCATGGGGTTGTTGCAGCCCAAGTGCAGGACCTGGCACTTGGCCTTGTTGAAACTCATACCATTAACAGTGGCCTAGTGATCTAGTCTATCTAAGTCTCTCTGGAAGAAAGTTGTCCGGTTATGTTCAGTCTGGCCGAACTACCACTGCTCGGATTCACTAATAGGGCACTGTTAGTTTGGCACTATTAGACCGTTTGAGTTCAGTGTATCTGAACTACCACAGCTCGGATCCCAGTCCGGTCGCATTCAGTTCATCTGAACTAACATAGCTTTGGATTCACTAATAGCCCCCTGCACTCCCTGCCTAGTCATGCTCCACGGTACCACGGAGCCAGTAAGGAGTGCCCAATGAGAGAATTTCTGCGACTAGCAGCATGAAAAGTGCAGTTTATTGAGATCAACAGAAATACAAGTTCTTTTAGATTGCCAGTGATAAATACACTGTCTGCAAAGTGTGTATATATATATATATATATATATATATGGTATATCAAACGTCTTAAATCAAAGAGCAGCTCAAAAAGATTTCTAAGTTTAAGAGTCCGGATCTTACCCAAAGGTGTCCCTAAGGGGGGTAAGCAAGGTTCAGCCCGTCGACTGATCCCAGGAGTCAGATATGGTCCACAATGATGTCTTCCCAATATCCCTCCTTACTTAAACCATTTTTATAATAATTTTTACCTTCAAGGTGGAGCTTGAGTGACTTTAGTCATAAATGCCTTTATTGTTATTGGTATAAATTTCTATCGCTTCGCTTTTAAAGATATAGCTGAAGGAAATTCATAGCGCAAGTTCAGTGAGGGGTGGTTGCACTTTGAGGGCAGGTAGCCTTTGGGACAGAGGTGTGTTTTGGTATTATAATGACATTATAATAAGCAAAGTTCACACAAGGACAGTACTTTGTCAAAAACTGGCAGACTGTTGTCACAGGGTCGCAAACAGACAGCTTATCAGTTCTGTAGTACCATCAAGTTCCCCTCTCTGCTGTAATTTCACAGGGCCTGGCCATGGAATCTTTACTCCACTCCATCCCCCGTGCTGCTTGCAAGCAGTGTTGCCTTGGGAACTGTTGTGAAATTGATTTCTTGCATACCAGTTGTGCTCTATCCTGAAAGTTTCTCTGATATTATACCTTTCCTTAATGTGTGAACAATGCTGCATCTTTAGTATGATTTTAATTTTTAAATCACCTCCAGTCATTATTCCACACTCCCAAACCCAAAATATTAAAAACAGCCCCCCAATTCCACCCATAACCTCTGTATTCTGTTTGCATGTAGTGAGGAGAGAGATTTAGGGAAACTGCAGCTCTCTGCTAAAATCAGCTGGCAAATGCATATTCCCCGTCTCATGGTGGAGCACATCTGTGTGATTGCAAAGTACCATTCCCCCTCTTCTCAGTTCAAGATCTAAGATCATACCTTCTGACTTTCATTCCCATACTCCCAAAATCTCCCTTCATTTTTTGTTATCATTGGTAAGAATTCTATCACCCAGATACTATGTCCAGCGCAGAATTACTTGTTTCCTTCATGGCTTTTCCAGTTCTTATTTTTTGACAAACACCCATGTATAATTTTTTGCTGTACTTTCTTAAAACCAAGATTCTCAAAGTACTTATACCTTATATCACTTCATACACTCACTGCAGACTTGGCTTCACTGTTACTTCCCATTTTGAGTTCTCAGACCCTGTGTAAATCATGTGGAAGTCTCAACTAGTGTAAGAATAACTTCCATTACTGCAGAGTCCTGGATAAGCTTCCAAGTGGCTACATGCCTGGTATGGGAAGATGTGTGTTTTTGTTGAAGCTTAAAAAATAATAAATAAAAAATAAAGTAGTCCAAGGCAGCTGATATGCTTGAAGCATGATAGAACTATAAACAATTGAAAACAGAGTTTTCTAAGGGGGATGTGCCAGACAAACATAACTGTAGGCATCACTACCTGGGTCACCTACAAGAATAAGAACATAAATGAAAGCTGTTACTTCAATTTCAATCTAGAAATCATTCCCTAGTGAATAACATTATATAACACTGCTTATTATTTTTTTCTTCACCTGGAACTCAATATAACAATCTGGCTGACATAGTCTGTGTTATTAAATTTGAGTTTGCAAGGGCTGTCAATGAGTGAATTCTACACTTACTCACAACTCCATACTGGAATCTGAGAAGTGGGGGCTACACAGCAATGAAGTGCTAATTGTACCTTGGTAGCATGTGGGGAAATGTACTATGCTTTAGGAAGTATTTATCTTCCACCTTCTTCTATAAATCATGACCTATGTATTGTTCTGCGAGTATTAGTTAAGGCAGAAGAAACACTAGACCTGTTTTTCCTGTGAACTGTGTAAACACTAGGTGATTACAGCAACATGTTAGCCCTGTAGGATCCTTGACAGTAATAACACTGATGTTGTGATAGCTATGTTGGGTTATTTTTACACCTGGACTGTTGTCATGCTTTTTAATAAGAAATATGACCACTGTAAACTTTTGGTAAGCTAATTAAATAAAAAAGAACATTAAAGCAGAGATAACAATGTTCTTACAGCAGTTCTGAAGCTCTACCATTTCCATCTTGTTCAACCAGATAACATTTTTTCCCATCATTGCTACAATTTACACAATACACAGTGTAGAATTTTTTTTATCCCAGGTCTGCTATTACTTCTATAGTTGACATCATATTCATTGTTTACATCTACATGAAGCATATTTAGAAATGCAGAGGTACTGTAACTTTTTTACTATGTAGTATTTTTACTATTAATGTAGCATTTGTCTTATTTCTTACATGTAGAGAAAAAAAAAGATAAAAACCTTCAAGTGATATTTTAATGGAGCTACTGTGGAAAATATACACAGAGGTAATCCTACACTTGAATGACTTGATCCAAAAATCAGTTTGCTCATAAATCTATTTGTAATAACACTGAGCCCCTACAGACTTCAAAGTTTACTGCTCCTGCAGTGCTGAGCAATCCAGCTACTCTCCACTCTTCACTGAAAGGACCTCAGCATAAGAGAGGATACAGTTTGAGACTCACAAGACATGGGAGTCTAGACTGTGTGACTGCTAGCAATAGAAGGGAGTCTCTGCCTTTGCTAATTTGAACATTGACACTGAAATGAAGCAATGGGTGGTAGGTGCTGAAGCCCACCTTGATCCTAGGCTATGCGCCTGCTCTGAGCACATCAAGAGTCACTACAAATTTCGGAGGGCTCAGCAAAGGGCATCAGAGCCTTGTTTTCCTCTAGTCTATTGGAACAGGAAAAAGGATCATGAAAAAGGACATGCCTCTCGAGGGTCCATATGTATCTTACATTGTAGACAGTACTTTGTTTTTTATGACTACAGCACACTTTATGAGGATTTGAGAGTAGGGAAAAGAGACAGGATGCACTTCATTAAGTGAAGAAAGAACATCTGTGCCAACACACCACCCTAAGTGAGAAAGGCATCAGACTAGATTCTGTGGGGGATGGTGACCAGGGGCTGAAGTTGAGTCAGTGAAGGCAGTCAGAAAGTGTGTGATAGAACAGTTTAATGGACACAACTCTCTTGTTTCCCTTCCAAAAGCAGTGTGACTGGGTGTCCAGGTGAAATGCCTGTACACAACACATGCACCAAGGGGAACAGATAGGAAATTTGTGCACAGTGGCAGAGCTATTATCTTTCTGGATTTACAGAGACAAATCAGAATAGCTGGCATGGCTGAAGTGCTGTAATGGACAGATAGAGGGACAGGCCCTGGCTAACAATATCCCAGCCCTGCCAGACATTCTATCACACTTGGCTCCTAGGGAGCAACACCTTGGTGACTCTGACAGGCATTGGCATGAACATGGTGGAAAGATAAGATACAGAAAAGGGAAGAACAAGAAAGGGCAGTGTGATGAAGAATGAGATGTTGGTATGTGGAGAGAATAAGGAAAGAAGGTAAGAATGAAAAGAGGAAAGTTTCAGAAAAAGACAAACAACAGCATTTAGTAGACGTTTTGATTAGTTGAATTAACACATCTTTATGAATGTAAGAAGTTGTTCTTTTAACAGCAACTGCTGATTTGAGGATAGAGCAGCAAGGCTGGAAGTTGGACATATGGCAGCTAGTATGTACTTCATTTTACTCTTTAAAACAATGTGGCTCAATGGAAGAGTCTGTTTTATGCACTCAAATATAATTTCTTCTATAAATAAACATAACATTTGCATTTAAGTCTGTAAGTATTACTTTTAATTTATGCTCAAACTTCCATTTTGGTATCATCTGTGAACATATACTTCTTCCCATATGGGAGCAAATTAGTAATTTATCTTTCTTTTTTTTTTTAATTGGATAAGAGGATACAATTGTATTAGATCCTGTCTAAATGAAAATACATTTATAAAACAGTTCTATGGCTTTTATTTGTAATATATAGAGACTAAACATATATTCAGGGTGTAAAATTATCATACACAGACTTATAGCAATATTTGCTTAAGAATCTTTGCCACTACAAATCAAATTCCTCTACAGATAGCCATGGATGTTGTTGCAAATGTATAGTCCTGCGTGACTTAATAATCACAAAGGCATTATTTCTTTATCCAGAACTTCAAGTTGTGTGTATTTATTCTGAAACAGCAAGAAGTGTACAAGGCACCTTGCTTAGACTATTTGAAAGGTATCAACTGTTTAAATGACATTTTCACCTTCAGCAAATACATCTTTGGCTGCTAGAAATAGTGATGCTATCATGCTGCAGGCAATCTATGATACAGTCATGTCACAAATAGGTGTCAACTCTCATTACATTCTCAAGTATAAATTCCACTTATCAGTTCCCACATAGTTGCAGATGTTTTAACAATCCCATTTTACCATGATTGCACCAAGACTCAACTTCCAGTGTTTTATGATTTATATTTGTAGGAGCTACTGCTATCGGGGGGCATTATGTGTAGTTGGTAGCCACATGGGAATTTTTATTTCCAAAAAAATATTGAATATACTAGTAATTTACTGTCCAGCTACTTTGACAAACAAGCGAAGTATTCATAATTTTCCATTACTTGTTTCTTCACAGTCTGGTTTACAACATTACAATGAAATTACTTGTTATTTGAAACTCAGACCTAACTTTTCATTTTCTGAAATATTTTTTTCAGAAAAATACATCAATCAACTCATGCTCTAGTTCTTGGGTTTTGGTATTAGCCAAAACCCGTATGACTGATTAGAAATGTGGTTTTTACATAAATTTTTGAAAATTAATAATTATGACAGGGGTTTTGTACATATAACTTTTAAAATCAGAACCACATCGCTTTGAGAAAAGTCACCATCTGTTAAAGACACCCACGCTACTTTTCTGTTTCCTATATAGATTATTTCTAGTGAAAAGCTAGCTTCTGTTTTTCTTAGCTAAGTGGATTTTGATAGTTCCTCCTGCTGTAATATCCTACTGTACAGAAACTAGCTAGACAATGACCTAATACAGTTCTAAAATGTGTCACCTTACTACTATTGTCTGCTAATTTTAGAGAGTCAGGTACTATTTAAAATCTGACAGCTGCAAAACAGCTAGTAATATATAAAATACTGAAAATAAGCATAACATGTAGTAGTTATCAAAGAAAAGTTGAGAAAAATAATGTTGTCTTTAGTTAGTGGGATAACACACTGCTGAGAGCTACATGTTTATATTGGTATAACAGAGGAAATAAAAAGCATATCTGAAAGACAGCCTTTTGCCACACAGGTCATGGTTTGTTCTTTCAGCAGGCATGCTGCAGGGTGATTCCATTTCACTTTAATTTACCTGTAAAAATATTTTCAGCTCAATAATTTATATTTCTGTTGTTCTAGGCATTGTGCATTTATTTTGATATCTTTTGTGGTCCAACCTTACTTTGTAGTTAATAAAATAGACTGAATATTACAATGTGTTCATTTTAGAGCTTAACTTTATTACTAACTCAAATTTTAATAATCTAAAATGTATGACAGTGGTGAGAGGAAGTCTAACTTTAACGTCTACTTTCCCTAGAAAGTAGAAAGAAAGAAAATAAACTGAAGAGTTTGCTGAAAATAGCTGTGTGCCTGTTCTATAGGGATGTAGAGAAGCAATAGAAAGTGATAAATGCCATTATTCCCATAGGATGTGACTTGCTTGATCCTCCCCTGAACAAACTCTAGTCATTATCTGGATCTCTTGCTCAATACTCTAATAGTGGGATCACATGAAACAATATAGATTTTACTTATGTTGAGGTGACTGAATGAACCTTTTCAATTGATCAGAATTTTTATTTTTAAAATAACAAAAGGAAAAGGGAAAACAAGTATCTTTGGTCAGTGCACTGTCTTCTGAACCACAGTGTAGCCATCCAAGTAAGAATGAGTTTAAATGGACAGCAGACAAAATGATATTTTTGTTTTGTGTTGGTTTGTATTTTGCTTTTTATTGTGCTTTGTGTTCATTTTATTTGTGTTCATTTGTGGTTTTCTGCTTTGTTGCTTTGTTTTGTTTTGTTGTGGTTTTGTTGTTGATGATTTGGTTTTTGTTGTTGTTGTTTGGTTTTGTTTCTTTTCGGTTTTTTTGAGCAGCATCTCATCTGGCTCATGCTAGGACTTCAGTTTAGCTCCAGCTAAATCTGTAGGCATTTCCTAGTTTATCTTGTCTGGATGAAATGAAAAATAATATTTGGAATAAGGAGAAGAACCTCTGCTTGGCCTGAAGGGACTACTCATCTACTCAGATGTTTCTGTCTTGCCTTTTTATTACTGTTGGACCAGCACATACATAGAGAGACACAAAGTAGCCCAAAATGGCATCAATCCTTTTTGCTATCTACAAGAACCAGAGGAGAAAAAAGGTCACTTTAACATTATGACTCTTTGTAGGTAGTAAAGTAGCTTGAGTGTAGTAAAAACTTCGTCTTCTTTTTTAAGACAGTAAATGTCACCTCCAGGATGATTCCAGGTCACAGCTGTTTGAAGAGAGAGAGAAAGCTTGGAGGATATTGCTGAACCAATATCAGGTTCAATTGGTCAGGACCAATATATTGGTTCAGCAATATCTCTGCATCTTCTACCATCAAACTAGAAAAACCAAGAAATTACGTTTCTGCAATATATCCAGATACTGGCAGCACAATTCAGTTTTACACACACACACACACACACACACACACACACTCAAGAGCTATAAACTTCCAAAGCTGAAGTATAATATATAGTATATGTCTATAATATAACATGATTATCATTAATATTTGATCACTGTAACACTGCATTTATCATGTCAAAATTATTATTTTTCCAGGTTTTTTTCTTCACTTTCCTTGAAAAAAATTACCACATTCTAGAAAAATTTAAAAATACTCAACATTACATGTTTGAACAAAATGTTGATGATTACCTGCAACTAAGTTTTAAGGAGATATAAACAGTGTTGTATGATTAATAAAGTCAAATGTGATGCATGTGATTGGCACTAACAGGTATAATTTGCTCATATAATATGTTGAAAATTTATTATATGCTAAATCAGAGATTTGTTAGTGACCAGACAAGTTAAATTTGGTCAAGAAATCAGCATTCAGGTTTTTGATAGAAGCAGAGTTTGAACTTCATAACAGTGAAATCTCATATTGTCTGTAATTATGTTTAAAAGATTTCATGCTAAAAAACTTAGAATGGTCATGATTACTATCAGATAACGCTAGTTCTTCCTTTTTTCCCTGACTGAGATGACACATTCCTGAAAGATGAGGATGCATCTGCAGTGGAACAGAAAAACAGTTCCTTATTACTTTTAAAGGAAAAATATTAGGCCACAGCTTAGATTAGCAATTCTAATTAATTCTACCCTCATAAGTCACAGACTTGAAGTTCCATTATATAATTTTGCTAATCTTTATAATTCATATATTTTCTCATAATTTTATATTCCTGCACTTCAATATTTTATTATAAATCTTGAAAAGAAAAAGTTCTAAAATATTTTTAGAGTAAGATGAAACAGAAAAAAAGCAATAAAATATCCAAGTTGTGATTCTATTTTTTTTATTATTCAGAAATTTACTAGAAGTTCCTTGGTCCTATAAGGAGATAAGTTTAATGCAAATACAACTCTCAGTTCTTATTTCAAGCAGTTTCCTAATGAATTAACGGAATATTTCAAGATGTGACTTGCTTCATGATCTACATCTATGTCTACGGAGAACCGTATTGAAAGCCTTGGAGAAATGCAGGTAAACAATGTCCACCACTCGCCCCACATCAAGTGACCAGGCTACATTGTTGTAGAAGGCAATCAGGTTTGTCAAGCATGATTTGCCCTTGATTCATTCATTCATGCTGTCTTTTCCCAATCACATACTTAATTTGACTTGTGATAGCCCACAGGACGATTTGTCCCATAACTTTTCTAGGAACAGAAGTAAAATTTAGGGCCCTGTAATTTCCTGGGTCCTCCTTTAAGAATTTCTTTTAGATGGGGGTAACGTTAGCCTTCTTCCAGTCTTCTGAGATGTCCCCTGATCTCCAAAACTTCTCCAGGATTGTGGAGAGCAACCTCACAACATCAGCCAGCTCTCTTAACACCCTCAGGTAGATAACATCTGAGCCCATCAATTTGTAATGGTTTGCATACCAATTCTTCCTTCACTGATGGTTGGTCTGTGTTTGCATTGACCTGGATTTTGTTCCCAAGGCCCAGATCCCAACTGTACTGGTAAAGACAGAGGCAAAGAAAGAGTTGAGCACCTCTGCCTTTTCAGCATTGATCGTGACTAATTCACTTCTGCTGTTTAACAGTCGCTCAATATTTTCCTTCTGTTTCTGCTTGTTGTTTATGTACCTGAAGAACTCTTGTAGTTTTTGGCATCTCTGGCCAGTTTCAATCAGAGCTCAGCTTTTGCTTTTCTAACTGCATTTCTGCATGCCCTAGCTATGCCCTTGTAGTTCTCAATGGGCATCTGTCTGCTTTTCCATCTCTGGTATGCTTCCCTTTTGGTTTTGAGCAGGCTCAGAAGCTCTCAATTAAGAAAGCTTCTACTTTCCTTACTTTTAAATAGGATGAGCTGGTTTTGTGCTTCCAGGAGAGCATTCTTTAAAAACTCCCAGCACTCACTAGCTCCTTTATCCTTCATGCAAGCTTCCCATGGAATCCTTCCCAAGTGAGCTCTAAGTGAGCTGAAGTTTGCTTTTGTAAAATCTAAACTCTTTATTTTAGCACTAGCCCTCTGCATGCTCCACAGTATTGTGATCACTGCAGTCAAGGCTGTCACTAACCAAGATATCACAATGCAGGTTTTCTTGGTTTTTGAGTAGCAAGTCCAGCAGTGTCTCATACCTGATTGGCACATCTAACATTTTTATGAGGAAGCAGTCCTCTATTCATACCAAGAATGCACCAGCAGCGAAGCCAGAAGTTGATTTGCATTATACATCTATTTCTGTCTGCCCTCTTAACTTAAGAAATATGGAATTTTTGAGATACCTGTTGTCTATGTCTTATTAGTTAACTCTTTTTACGCAGGTATTGATATCAGAATATTGGTAGGACTGGAAAGTAGATATGAAAAGAAGAAATTCTTTTATAAGACATATTTCTTGTGAAGAAGATAATAGATGAATAAAATTAGTGGTTTTATCCAAAGAGTAGTGGGAAACTTATATCCTTGACTTTGATCTACAGTCGATGGAAGGCTGTTTAATACAGCTCTTACAAACAACTTTCAGAGCTGTGGAGACCGTCAGAATAACATCTCTGTTCACCTTGCACACTGCTTTCAAAAGTAATTCTGAATTGACAAGAGATTGATAGGTTGCTTTGATAACTTTTTTTCTTTCTAAGAAAGAAAAAGGCAGTCAAATGGCACTTGAGGAAAAACCAATAACAAAGGAAAATTGTTTACAATACAGTACTATACAGAGATGAATTATTGAATGCATTTACTAATTTTAACAGTATATACTCATAATTCGTTCATGAGCATAGATAATCTTTTGCACTCCATCACATTTGTACTGTGATGTGAATATATCAAAATACTTAGCATTTATGTAAAATCAAATGTAGGCAGCAAGGAAGGTGCACAGGAGATGCGCTATCCTGAACTTCAGGAAACGGGCATCTTCAGGGATCTGTTTGGTAGAGTACTGCAGGATAAAGCCCTGGAGGGAAGAGGGACCCAGTAAAACTGGTTAACATTCAAAGATTGCCCCCTCCAAGCTCAGGAGGGACACATCCTGACAAAGAAGAAATGAGGCAAAAAATGCCAAGAGGCCTGAATAGATGAACAAGGAGCTCCTGGACAAACTCACACTCATAAAAAATAGAAACCTACAAAAAGTAGAAGCAAGGACACACAGCCTGAGAAGGAAACAGAGAAATTGAACATCCAGGGCTTAGGTCAAGAAAACCAAAGCCCTGATAGAATTAAATCTGGCCAGGGATGTCAAAAGGCTCCACAGAAGGGTCTGGACAGACTGGATCAATGGGCTGAGGTTAGTTGTATGAGGTTCAACAAGGCCAAGTGCCTGGTCCTACACTTGGGTCACAGCAACCCCATGCAATGCAAGAGGCTTTGGGAAGAGTGGCTGGAAAGGTGCCCAGTGGAAAAGGATCTGGGGATGTTGATCAAGAGCTGGTTGAATATGATCCAGCAGTGTGTCCAGGTGGCTGAGAAGGCCAACAGCATCCTGGCTTGTGTCAGAAGTAGTGTGGCCAGAAGGGCTAGGGAAGTGATTGTACCCTGTACTCAGCACTGGTGTGGCTACACCTCAAATACTGTATTCAGTTTTGGGCCTCTCATCACAGGAAGGATACTGACATTCTGAAGTGTGTCCAAAGAAGGGCAATGAAACTGGTGAAGGGTCTGGAGTACAAGTCTTATCAGGAGCAGGGTTTTTTTAGTCTGGAGAAAAGGATGAGCTCAGGAGACACCTTCTTGTTCTCTACAAGTCCCTGAAAGGAGGTTGTAGTGAGGTGGGCATCAGTCTGTTCTCCCAAGCAAAAGCAATAGGACAAGAGGAAATGGCCTCAAGTTGTTCCAGGGGAGATTTAGATTGGATATTATGAAAAATTTCTTCACTGAAAGGGTTGTAAAGCACCAGAAGAAGCTAACCAAGGCAGTGGTGGAGTCACCATCCCTGGAGGTATTTATGACATATAGATGTGGTGCTTAGGGACATGGTTTAGTGGTGACATGGCAGTGCTGGGTTAATATTTCAACTTGATCCTTGAAAGGTGTCTTCCAACAAAAATGATTCTATGATTCTAAGGTGCTGGAGCACCTCCACTATGAGGACAGGCTGAGTTGTGGTTGTTTAACCTGAGATGAGTAAGGCCTGTGGGAGACATTATAGCGGACTTCTCGTACTTAAAGAGGGCTTAGAGGAAAGATGGGGGGTAACTCTTCATCAGGAAGTGTAGTGATAGGACAAGGGGTAATGGTTTCAAACTAAAAGAGGGTACGATTAAACTAGATATAAGGAAGAAATTCTTTACTCTGCAGGTGATGAGACACTAGAGCAAGTTGCCCAGAGAAGCTGTGGATGCCCCATCCCTGGAAGCATTCAAGGCCATATGGGATGAAGCTTTGAGCAGACTGATCTAGTGGAAGATGTCCCTGCCCATGGCAGGAGGGTTGGAACTAGATGATCTTTAAGGCCTCCTTCAACTCAAACCATTCCATGATTCTATGATCGTATGATATGTGAAAGAGTATCTTCAGTATTTAGAAAGTTGTAAAATATCACGAGAAAAATTTATACAAGCATTCATACAAAAAGAAGTACACATTCTATAAATCTATACTGAATTCACAGTAGTTGCTTTAATGTCATCCCTACCGACTGAAGTGCAGTTATTGCCATCTCTCAGATGTATATGTAAAATTGTAAATATGCAATATTACTTGAACAAAAATACTTTCTGCAGAGAAAATAAATCTCATCTTAAAATAGTCAGATCAAGACAGACAGATCACTTACACTGGCTTGAACTATATGATGATAATCAACTCTCCATTTAGCATATTTCCTAGAAATTTTTGAACCTATTCATTCTTATTTTATTTAGATTTTTTAGCTGTTTGGGAGATAAAAAAAATAATGACAGTACTGTTTTAAATGAAGATAGGTAAACTTACTAGAGTGGACACGCTAATAATTTTTTTTTTAAAAGATCAGAATTAGCAACCTTTCTTATTATGTATTGCTGAGGCAAATATGCAGCCACATTGAGCATGGGAATTTAGAGTCCATTAAACATTACAACTGTCCCTACTCTGTCATAACTGTACCAGCACCTTCCACAAAACTACTTTGTGCTGATCTGCTATGAAATTGCAATATTACCAGATCTCACATTGATTTATGTAGTTCACACCTGCAGAAATAGTAGTTGTACATTGGAGTACATCAAAGACTATGTCAAGGAAAGTGGTTTAACATTTCTTATAGAATAATTTTTAACACTGCTTGCTAGGTAGAACCGTACTTCCTGTTGATGTGCAATGTTTTGTATTGATGCTTAAGCTAATATAGGGGGACAGAAATCCATTTTCCTTGTACATAAATCACAAACATCAGAAGTATGAGATCTTAGCTGATCCAGCATGCTATAAGAATCAGTCACAATGATGTCCATATAATCTTTTACTTTAAACATAGCTTCCAGCCAAATACACTTCTCTTTTGCCTAGCCAGTAATGCTACTGAAAATGCCATTCTTCCCATAGCCAGAATAGGGATAATTTTACTTTTTAGAGAACTTTTCCAGCATTCTTATTGCCTGTATTTTGAGTTCATCAGCACCCTTGTGTTTCCCTTACAATTTCAGAGCTGCCACCAGCTAGCTTCAGAATTCAGAGCTCCTTTTTTTTGTTTGTTTTTGCCAACTTGTTGCTACAGAGTAAAATTTTTAGTATCTTCTTTTTAATGTTTCGGGGATTGTGTGTTTTGGATTTAATATGATCCTAAAGGATAAGCACTGTACACCTTGCTAAAATAGCTATGTTATTGAATTTCACGTTAAGGCTTCTAATCATTTTGCCTTCTGCAAATATGTTGGGTGAACTAGGTTTCACTTTTCTTACTTTGTTGGCAATTCCATACTATTGATCAGAATTTCTCAGAATTATTTTTATAGAGCTCAATCAAGATCAGTCTGAAAAATCCTAAGTAAGCCAGAAATAACTTTCTTATGTGCTCACTTCTGTTCACAGCTTCACAGAATCATACAGATTGGAAGGGACCTCTGGAGATGATCTAGTCCAACCCCACTGCTAAAGCAGGTTAATCTACAGCAACTTGCACAGGAACTTATCCAGATGAGTTTTGAATAACTCCAGAGAGACTCCACAACTTCTCTGAGCAGCCTGTTCCAGTGCTCTGTCACTCTCAAAGGAAAGAAGTTTTTCCTTATATTCAAAAGGAATTTACTGTGTTCTAGTTTGTGTCTATTGCCCCTTGTTCTGCTGCTGGGCATCACTGAAAAGAGACCGGCCCCATCCTCTTGACACCTGCCCTTTAGATAGCTATAGGCATTGATAAGGTCCCCTCTCAGTCTTCTCATCTCCAGGCTAAACAGACCCAAGTCTTTCAGCCTCTCCTCATAAGAGAGATGCTTCAGTCTCCCAGTCATCTTCATTGCCCTCCACTGGACTCTCTCCAGTAGTTCCCTGTGTCTCTTGAACTGGGGATCCCAGAACTGGACACACTACTCCAGATGTGGCCTCACTAGGGCAGAATAGAGGCGGAGAAGAACCTCCCTTGACCTGCTGGTCACACTCTTCTTAAAGCACCTCAGGATACAGTCAGCCTTCTTACCACAAGGGCACATTGTTAGCTCACGGTTAACCTGTTGTCTGCCAGGATTCCCAGGTCCTTCTCCATTGAGCTGCTTTTCAGCAGGCCAACTCCTAACCTGTACTGGTGCATGGGGTTATTCCTCCCCATGTTCAGGACCCTCACTTGCCCTTGTTGAACTTCATTACATTCCCCTCTGCCTGACAATCCAGCCTGTCCAGGTCTCGCTGGATGGCAGAATAGCCTCTGTGTCAGCCAATCCTCCCAGTTTTGTGTCATCAGCAAACTTGCTGAGGGTACACTCTATCCCTTCATGCAGGTCATTGATTAATATGCTGAACAAGACTGGACCCAGCACTGACCCCTGGGGAACTGTACTAGCTACAGGCCTCCAGTTTAGACTCTGCACTACTAATCATGACCCTCTAATCTCTGTCATTCAGCCTATTCTCCATCCACCTACTGTCCACTCATCTAAAGCACAGTTCCTATGAAGCTTACCTGTGACAATGTTATGGGAGACAGTGTCAAAAGCCTTGCTGAAATTGAGGTAGACAACATCCACTGATCTCCTCTCATCTACTGAGCTAGTCATTCCATCACAGAAAGCTATCAGATTAGTTAAGCTTGATTTTCCCTTGGTAAATCCATGTTGACCATTCCTGATAAGCTTCTTTTCCTCCAACATGCTTAGAGATGACATCCAGAATGAGGTGCTCCATCACCTTTCCAGGGATGGAGGTGAGGCTGACTCGTTGATAGTTGCCTGGCTTCTCCTTCTTGCCCTTTTTGAACACTGGAGTGACATTTCCCTTCATTTTACCTCAAATTTCTCTTAAAAGTCATCTTCTCTTATTTCCTCAGAATCCTATTTCCTCTAATCCTATAGACAAGGAAGAAGCAGACAAATTAGAGCAGTTTAAAATTAGTTCTAGCTTACAAAACTGGCAGTTACTTTCTCTAATGATATTTTAGCATGATTTTTTTTTCTCAAAATGGCAATTTTAATGGAAGCATTTTTCTTAAGGCTTCTTCTCCTGGAGTCATTAATGAATACAGATGTACCTGAACGAGTCTACTTTTCTGTTCAGTTTTTGCTCTTTTTTTAAGCAGCTAAGTTTCAACATTCTGCCTGAAACAATAGACTCAATGACATGAACACATAAGGAACAAGCACAGACTACTTCAGTTGTTGCTACTAATCTTGTTGAATATATATAACATCTTTTGCTACTTGGGACATAATAAATTCTTTGAGAATTAAATGTAACTTGTAGGAATGATTGCATGAAAGAAGAATAAATATCCATCTAATAAAATGTTCTGTGCTTAATGTGGCAAGTGGTAGATACTTAGACAATGAATATAAAAATGGGTTGTGTATCCTTTCTCAGCTTCCAACAGTTTTCAATATTGGCATCTCGTGAGTTAAAATTTCCATTTATATCTTGGTGTTTTAAAGGTCTGGAAGGACTTTAGAGCCATAGATATCTCTAATTGCTTTTTGATTTAAATTATACTTTTGACTTTCATATTGAAGCAATTGAATTCTGCAGTTTAACTGAGGTTATACTAATGGGATAAGCTTTAGCAAAATGTTTCCTAAATACCATCTGAGAACTCCCTCAGCATGTTTCACTCACCTATAAAGAGATGGTAGATGCCTTGTGATAACACAACAAGTCTCCTTCTGCTGGTAGATTTTGGTAGCTCAAAAGCCTGACCTTTGAAGTTAACCCATCTGTAGAAATTATTTTAGGTATGTATATAATCAGGACAAGACAAAGGTAAATTGGAAGTAGAACTAGTCAGGATTTTTATGACAATAAATTTGATGGTATGACATTTTATCTCCAGAATGGAATTGTTGGTTTTGATCAAAAAAGTTAGAGATCACTGTAATAAAATATTGAACACTGACACCTGACTGTCATTAATACCTTGCTTTCAGTCAAGGGAAAGAGTGAAGCCAAGTTTCATCGTAGGTGAGTATAATATCCATCAAGCAATTTCTGTTTCATGTCTTTAATAACTTATTTTTATTTTATAGACTGCCAAAGGTACTAAGTCAGTCCCTGTTCGTCCTTTCAGAGATTAAAGTATGAACTTTCCATTCCACTGGTTTTAATAATTAGAAAATATATCTGTATATTGATGATTTGCTAGTAAAAAATATAGACTGAAGATGTTACCTGCTAAAGACTTCTTAACAATTAAATTTCAGTTCTTAAGGATTGGCTTTTTAGAAGTATTTACTGAAGAACCAGTGTTGGAGGTTTAGCACTGGAGATGTATTTTTTAACTGGAAAACAGAAAATGAAATAACTGCATGGAAATTATGCTCTTCAAAATCATTCTTGTAAAAAGAAGACATTGATTCTCACAGCAAGACAGTGCACGAAACTTAACAATGAAACTCTTTATATAAATAATTTGAATATAATGGATTTAGTTACAAAAATAACTGTTGGAGAACACTGGTGAGTTTTGTGCAAAACCCTAGTAAACTGTCTTTTTCTTTATAGAAAACACACATATTTTTGTGCTGTTCCCATGTAAAAGAAGGGGCTTTTACACCTTAAAATAACTTTTCTGAAGTCAATGTCCATTCTCACTAGTTTTCAGTTCTAATTTCTGTTTGGTTGGTTGGTTTTCTTTTCATGTGTCAATCATTTTTAAGTAAAGAGGACAAGTTATAGAAAAGCTATTTTTTTCTGTCAGGAAAAGAAAATACAGTAGAAAATCATTTTATTTACATAAACTAAAAAAGTAACTGACAAAACAAAAGCTTAAGAAAATTTATTTACGGCTTGGTTGAGATGGGTTAATAGTCAGTGTACGTTAGAAATGACAAGAAATAGGTAGATTTACTTCTATGTTTTCTAAAGTACATTTGCAGCCTAGTAACCATGATTTCTGCCATTCCTAGTACAGGGCTTTGCAGAGCACAGTGCTGGCCTGGGCTCACTTTAATAAGAGTTGGGCTGAGCTGGTTTCAGCTCATGCCTTGGGGCCAAGTGCCTGTTCTCTCTTTCTTCATTTCTTTAAGAATTTTAGTGTTTAGACATGGAAAGAGTTTGGAGGATTTTGTTATTTATGGAATGGATTTTATAGTGCTTTTAACTACCAGAGACTTTGAGATGAGCTCTCTGCATGAAATCAGATAAAATCCTAGTTTTGTTTCAATTCTAGTGTCTAGAATGACACAAAAAGAAGGGCAGTAAACACTGGAAAATATTTATTTTAAAAATAATAATATGAAGAAACTTACCCTAACGGTAATGAAAACTGTGAAAGACCTTTATCTGCTGCGGCATTGCAGGATGTCAATAAGAAAGGAATGCACTGCAGTTTCTGCTTTTAAAAATATCAAATTTTATAAATCTCATCACTTTGTGTTATCAGAAAATGTATCAGCTGAGAATTACAGCATGCCTCTCACAATTTCTATTTGTCAGAAATGTTTTTTATGGTAATAGAAAATAATCCTAAACTGCCTACATAAATTTATGACTGCTACATAAACAGCTGAATGGAAACCTGGAAATATTTGCAGTTAGAATTTACCAGGAAGAGACAAATGGAATAAAATATAAGGGATTTATTCTGGTAATTAGTAGAACTGGGGGAGGTACTTATCAGGAAGAATGACATAGAATGACAGTATTAATGAGCACATAAATTCAGTGAGCTGATTTTCTTACAGATCATACAAACCCAAAACTAAGTAGAAAATTGACCCTTTTAATTGTTATTTTAAAACTATTTTTAATTTATATTCCATAGGATAGTAAAATAGATAGCTTAGATTTTAAGTTTCTTTTCCTTTGAAGACTTTTTCTGCTAAAACATTGTCCAATCTTGCCCAAAGACACAACATCAATGGCGTTCTAACTGAGTTAGCCCATAGCTCTGTGCTAGTTATATTGAATCTTAAAGAAGGATTTTCACACCTAAGCCCCTCTGCAATGCTGCTTTATTTGTCTTGTGGGAACAGATTTTTCAAAGCACATGTCTTAAAAATTATTTGATTATTAAAAATCCACAATTATTTATAAATGTATTCTGAGAGACCAGGATGGGCATTTTTCAATTAAATATGCTAAAAAGCTTCTGCTTACTCACAGTATTGAATAAAGTTTGTGCTTTTTCTTCACAAAAGGTGACTGCATAAGATAATGCTATAGCTCTGACTTTTTTTCATTCTCCAATAGTTTTTATTCTGCATCTTCTAAATTGTGACCTCAAAGTACAAACATTTGAGAAAATATTGTACTGTGTACAGGGAAGTGGCATGAAAAATTCCACTTTTCTAGGGAAAAATCAGGAATGCCATCCCTGTCCAAGATCTCAGTCATATGATGTCTTTATGAGAAAGTATCTCACTGCTTTTTCCATTCATTGATTAAACCACTTTCATAAATCCTAATAAATCTGCATATAGATGTGGTCTACATTGTAAGAAATAGGAGACTTACTCTTGCACAAGAGAATTTATTCAGGAACTAGTGT
This sequence comes from Actenoides lindsayi, assembly GCA_025331215.1. Classification (NCBI taxonomy): domain Eukaryota; kingdom Metazoa; phylum Chordata; class Aves; order Coraciiformes; family Alcedinidae; genus Actenoides; species Actenoides lindsayi. The sequence goes on along the minus strand of WTSP01017844.1, from coordinate 147,527 downwards.
CAAAAAGAATATTTAAGAATAGTTTGATTATTATTTGGAAGGTGATGGAGATGCCACAATTAAAGGAGATGGAGACTAGGGCTGTCTCTTCAATCCTTACAAAATGTTTCCTGTTCCTTAGTGGCACAAAGAATTAGGCACCTAATTCTAAGCTGGAAAAAACCACAGTCTACACTTTCACTTTTACTATGTTGCGATTCTTGAAATAGATTCAGTTCCCCTAACCAAATCAGGTCTTCTTACTTCAAAAGATGTTAAGGGTCAGGACTAGTTCCCTGCATGATATTGAATGCTTAATTTACAGTACAGTGAGGTGTTTTTGCACCATGCTTTACTGCAAAGCACAAACATCCCCCAGTTCCTCAGGTTTTCCTTAAAATTTCCATTTGACTTTTTCACAAAGGGGAATAGAATGAAAGAAAATGGAAACCTCAGAGGTGACAGTAAACGGAGCTGATATGGTCCAGTTAACATACACAAAGAAATTTTACATCCCGTCATCTCATCTAAGAGATTAATGCACTAAACTTCATTGATTTTTTTGTGCAATTAATTCTAATCTGGCAAGAAAATATTTTTCCACAGAAAAGTGTGATATCCCAGACTCACAAAAATATAAGCACAACAGAAAGACCAGTGGGAATTTCCTGAGAAGCATACAGAGACAGAAATATATTGTCAGGATTTGCATTGTGCAACGAATAAGTCGCTTATCTTTCACCTGTGGGATGGTGGAGGAAGGAAATTCGTATCTCAAGATGAATTAATTTTGGCTAGCTGACTCATCAGTGAATAATTTGTTCACTTACAAAGTAGACACTATTGGCAAGAGTCTAGATTTTGGTCACACAAGAAAAATAAGATAATATAGAGAGTGCAATATGACAGTTGGAAAATACCTCAAAAGACAGATCTGCATTTTTTTATGCCAAGAACATCCATATTGAAAGTTTCCTAAATGCTGTCTTTTAACAAATATTTTTAAGTTTATTAATTCTAATTGCTCAATCTAAATTTTCTTACTGTAAGTCAGTTATAGAAAAAAAAAGTTTTGCTGTTAAATGGCAAATTAGAGTTAAATTAAATTCTACAATGTATTTTTAGCTCCTTTTTTTTTTTTTAATACATTTGTTTTCTTAATTCATTCACTGAATTTTTGAACATTTTTCATTAGGAAAGTGTAGGGGAGCAAAAACATGAGCATTTGTATAAGTGATAAATACTTAGAAAAATCTTAAATTTTATAGAACACATTTTTACTCAAACCTTGCTAAATTTTGACAGGGAGATGATCCATAGACTCCGTCTCATGCATGCTGCCATTCCAGGTAGGAAGGTCTGATCAAGGTTTCCTGTGCAAGAGAAGTTCCATCTGCTGTGGGTGTCTACTGTACAACCCCCTCAAGTAGCTAATAGGACAGGAGAATATTTCACCGTTTTTTACATCTGTCTCTTATATAGAAACATAATGTTGGTGAGATCATTCAATTTTTTAAATGTCTGGTTAATTATTGGTAATAAAAATAGTGTTTCATGCCTAGGAGATAGGAACCCATAGTAAAAATGGAACATGACAGATGAACAGAAAGAGCAGCATGTGCAAAATAGCAAAGTGATAGCTTGTGACTCACCATTGTTCACAGTTTTACTTGTAGTGCTCCAGATTGGGGATTTCTTCTTATTTCTAATGATACAGTGGGAGTAAGAAAGGAATTACACGAAAGAGCCATTTGGGAAACTGTACAGAGAAATAAGATAGGCCTACCTACACTTTCACAGCTAAACTAGACTAAATATTACAGATAAATTTATGCAGCACCTAAAATCTCTTTTTTAGAGGATCTCAGAACTCCATATACTTGACCATGAAGTATAAGAAATTCCATATTATGAAAGTGCAGCATTTTGAAGGAAATGCTGCTAGTAAAATTAATTATATTTTGCAAAAGACTAAAACCTAGCTAATCCTTCTTTTATCTGAGCTTCAGAATATTCTTTTCAGCATAGCTCTGAAGGAAAAGAAGTTTCTATGTCTTTAATACCCATGCTACCTCCTAAAAGCTAAGGCAGTGTATTTAGGATTAGACTTCAGAGGAGGGCACTGAAACTCAGAAACTTGCATTGGCTTCCAAAGTCATAAGTCTATCTCTTAACAACCCCCACGGGTAGCACAGGTACCAAATAGCTTAAATTTTCAGTCCTCATGATCATGCACTATCATTGCCTCACCTTTGTCCCCATGTGTGCAAGGCTACTCCAGGGAGTCCTTCCTGTAAGACTTCTCATCTACAATAAATATTCATCTAAAAGAATATTTAAATACTGTCTAACTATCTCAGGCCCAAAGATATGTCAGAAAAAAGGCTCAAGCCTTTGTGGCAGCATTCCTCAAGCTATCTTTGACTGAGGGGATAATTTTGGGAATTTAGCCTGGTCTTGTGGTAATGGTTCAAAGCCCCAGGCAGCCCAACTTAAAGAAGACAGAGCAGAACAGAACAAAATGCAAGTAATCTAAAATCTGACTATGTAAAGGATTATGAGAAGAATCAGTACAGAATGAGGCTGGTTAGGCACTATGCCCATGGGATAAGTACTGAATCAGGTGACGTAACTGTTGTCACATGTCAGTCAGTCTAAATTTGAGCAGTGAAGATTTGAGCCTCTTTTCATGAGTTGGATCAAGGAATGTCTACCTTTCCTCCAGATGGACCAAAAGGCAAAATAGTTTTATTCTTTTTTAATACATTAAAGTTAGACACAGTGCAATCAGTTTCAGTCTGAAGGCGGCTGCTTCCATTTAAGGGTTTGTGTGTCCAAAAGATTGTCTGTTTTCTCTCTCTCCCCCAACAATACAGTTTCCTTTAAAAGGTGACACTCTTATAGCTTTATCTAAAACTGGTTTTCTATTTTATCCAGTGTTTTGTGTAGTGCATAAACAGCTCTAGGAGCAGGACCCCGGTTTCTTTTCAAGCAGGTGAAAACCTGCTTGCTTGTTTTTCCTTTCCAGCTTCATTAATTTCACACTTCTATGTGCACAGGAGAAATAATGGATGTAGTAAGATTGGATTGTGTTTTTTTTGCTTAGAGTAAGGAGAAAAATAGGTTGAAAAATCAGGTTGAGAACAACATAAAACATTTTTACCCCTGTGGAACTACGCACAAACTGAACATTTAACCCTGTCCTGCGTATCTGAATATAAACAACTCTTGCCTGTGTATTGCATGTCTAAAGCGTAATTCTTTAATATATCTGATCAATCAAGTCACCGAGGCATTTTAGGGCATTTCAAAAGAGACTTCGGTTGATGCAGATTTTGCCCACAGTTCCTTTTCACTCTTGAACATCGCCATCAACAGTATGAGTTCATTCTTCTGGGGCCATATGATAACCCAGACAGGAAAATTTGTCTGGATTTCAACTGGAGGGAGGGCAGTGTTTGCTTGTATTTTATCTGATTTAATTTTAAGCCAGAGTAAATGCCAGTCTAATTCATCACATACAGAGGTAGTGGCAGTACTGAGAGCACATCAGAGATTCAGGAAGGGATGGTCAGGGAAGGTAGCAGAGCAAGCACTCCTGCTGAAAAATAACTAACCACACATGCCCTCAGTCCCAGTTTAGATGGTATTTAGATAGTTCCAGCCTTCATCAAACTTCTTATTCTTCAAAATAGAGAAAAGCTGTTATATTTAAGTTGAAGCTGATGTGAGAACTGATGTAATTCAAAATTAAATATAGCTCTTTGCCAAAAGAAAAATACAGTGTATTTTATTAATATATATGTTGATTGGAATGTTAAATAAATGGACTAATTCACAGTCAACAAGGATGAGTTCCTAAAGGAAATCAATAGTTTTCAATTTGAAAGAGTAAACAAACATGTACCTGTACTTCTGGGTGTAAACCCGAGGGGACACTATAAATTAATTTACAGTTATATTAACAAATTGAAACCATGCATTTCCTTCACTGCACTAAGATGTTTGACTCAAGTTCTGAGACCTACCATGACAGTTTGAAGCTTAGCTTTTGTATTGTGTTCTTCCTCTGTGTTACTATCTTTAAAGTAAAATTATCTCAACTCTCAGCAGTCAGATTTTTAGTCTGGGAAAAATATATTCCAAGGTAAAGTACCACTGTGAACATTAGTCCTAAGTGAGATTTGGATCCACACTCACATAACCTATGTACATCAATTACTTCCTTCTGCAATTCCATTCATGTTACTATTTAGTATTAGAAAACAAAAACTTTGATGGATGCAAAATTTAGAAGCTTCAGAAAATACCTGGGGGTTAGTGCTTAGAGGCTGAATGGCAGAACCAGTGCAATGCTTCATTTCTGAGTGCAACCAAAAACTTTTTTTTTTTTTTTTTACATTTATAACTCCTTAAACCATTTCCTATGGGTTAGAGTATTGCACTCAGATCAATAGTAGCTTATGATTATAAGTAGGTATGTGTAACAAAACACATACAATTCTTAATAAAAATATAGGGAATACACATCTCTCTGAGCTCATGACACTTAAAAGATAGATCATGGTAAGAACTAAGAGTTGTTAAATAATCCTGATTAAAAAAAAAAAAAGCATCTCAATTTTTCATTTTACAACTCATCTGTCTTTGCCATGACTAGAAGCACTCGTCCTCATTTTCCTTGGCTTTTCAAAACTCTCTCGTCCTCCTCATTTGGAATGAACTTAAAAGTAAAAGTGAAAGGAAAAGTTGTCTTTATCCGGGCTCATTTTCACTTCAAAATGATTAATTTATTACATGTATAGGTGCGAGGTAATGTTTTCATATCTTAAGATTCTGAACTTGATACAATAAGCCATTTATTAATTAAAGTATGCATAAATCTTTGTGGATAAACCTTCCAAATGTGCTCAGTGAAAGTCTGTTCATAGGAGTCTTTTTGAAACAAGGTAACAATACTTAATTTATCATTATATATTCATGAAGTAGTAGGCTCTTCTGCCAAACTAATTTCTTCAGTCAGAGAAGAGCAACTCACAAGAAAGGCATATTATATGTAGCTTAACAGCTGCTGCTCCATGTATATTATTCCTTAGAGACTTTTCAGTGATATATAGGAATGCTATTTTATTTTGTTAAAGCTACCTAACTGTTTTGCTAACAACAAAATAAAGCAAGTATTATACAGCTTCCTCTTCCGTTCGCTGACTGCATGAAAGAGAAATGTATTACAACAAAATCACCTTATGTGCATGTGCATACAGTTGTAGCATCTGTTCTTGATTTACTGTGTATCTCTCACAAACACACAAGTGAAGACATTCAAGTAAAGATCAATCTTTACCAGAGATGCAGCTCCTAGAGAATTTTTAAAAGTGGCTCTTTTGTTAAGAACGAAGCTCCTTAATAAGTAATGCCTTCAAAATAATGTATTCACAATTATTTCTATGAACAAAACTACAATCAAATCAAATCATTCCATACTAATAGAAAGAATATACAAATAAAACATGTGGACAGGAATGTGGCTTTACATTTTAAGTAGTAAGACTTAAAACTTCAGAATAATCACTGTTCTTTTAACATTTATGTGCAAAAATTTGTATATAAAAATACCCCAGAGATAAAGCAACCTAAAATACATCATTACAACGTTTTCTGTATATATTTCTCAAGGACAAGCATTTTGATTTAATTGTTTTCATAGATTTTCTCTGAAAGCTCTCAGATTTTTAATCGTCTTTTCTAAATTGCAAATCTGAACCGAACATAGATTTCCATACTCACCTCAATTCAAAGGGTAAACCATCCTTTTGATAATTCCTTTTTTTGTTTTTTTTTTTTATTTAAACACTGCATGAACTCCTAGAAAACAACATGACAGAGAAAGCTTGCTTTTGAAGCTACATTGCAATTATCAAACCATTATCTCTTGCCTTACAGTATTTTTCAGGATCCCAGTAAGATTCCAAACTCCAGAAATTAATATCATTGCAGCCTCATCCCTTGATATAGACTTTTCAATTTACTTGTATTGAATATGCATGGTTTTGTTCAATTCATGAAATCATTCTCTGCTTCTATAGCATTATTTTTATATCATTTGTATATTTCATAATTGTCAGGGGTTTGTTTTGTTTTCAGAACTACTTTTTAAAAGCACAGAGGGGAAAAAAAAGAAAACTCAGCCAAACTTCACAAGTAACATGATGTAAGAGTTCTCCATTCTGACTCTTCTTGGAGGTCAAACCTTAATCTCTTTACTCTGGGTTGTGTTTACTATGGATCCTTCCACTCAGTCAAAGCACTGTAGAATAAATACTGAAAGCCTGCACATATAAAAAGTCTAATATATATTTGGTTGATCAAGTTGTTGGCATAGAATGAGAGAAAATATTACAAAATTATTAATGCATAAAAATACAAATCATTAGAATTTCTACTACATGCATAGAGAAAGTGCACATGGATGCGTGGATGTATGAGTGCACACACACAAAGGACGAAGTTTCATCTCCTGGGTTGTGGGTTTGGGGTTTTTTTGTTGGGTTTTTTTTGTTGGTTTCTCTTTTTTTTTTTTTTTTTTTTTTTTTTTTTTTATTCTAATGAATTTCCTTAGGTTTCTTTTCTACTTGGGGTTCTCCAACCACTGTGCTGAAATTCACAGTTGTGAATAATTATAGATGTTTTCCTCAAAGAAAATGCACAACAGGGAAAAATAAACATTGTCATGCAGTTTATTTAAATATTTTCTTTTTCATTTATTCTAAAAAATTTTACATTATAGTAAGTATATTCAGATCTTCACAATTATCCCATTCTGGCTGTGGGTACAGAGACAAGCTACACAATTAACACTCGGGAAAAACAAAGAACAAAATTCTTTCAAACCATAAAAAGTAACAATTCAAAATACTATCAGCTTTCCTTCCAATTAGTTTCAACTATTTCAGCCAAGTAAGTTTACCTCAAAATGCCTTTAAAGTAATGTTACTAGAAAAACATCTTATGCCATATTTTACCATAACATCACAATGCAGAAACTGATTTCATAATGTTGCATAATGTTTCATTTTATTTTTTAGCAAAGGCACCTTACAATAACATATTTTTTCTTTCAACACCATTCACAGATATATCAACAGGATCAAAAGTGGATCTTCCTGTTGTTATGGTTGTGAATGTGTTCTGCTTTCCCTCTATTGCTTTTCATAGGATACTCTTCTTCTGTAACAGAAATCATATGTGGTTATCTCTTACTCTCCTATATGTCCGAACAAGGCTAAGCACAGTAGATTCTACTTCTAGTGTACATCTGTGTAACTGCAATAAATTTATTAGAAATATTTACAATTTCAGTTAAACTATCAATCAAATCCAAAGGCTTCAAACACTACAAAATAAAACCCAGTTTTCAGCATTCTGTTTTAAACTAATGAATCAGAGACTCTTTGCTTAATTTATTGTGCTTGGTGAATTCTCTTGCCCAACTGATTACCAAGTATATAATTTCATTTATATTATTTCAATTTGCAAATATGTACGACTATAATATTTTATTTGGGTTCCTTTAAGAGTATAGATACTAGATTTACATTAAACACATGTAAATAAAATGATAACTATTGTAAATAATAACATTATCTGACTTGTCCATCCATTCTTCAACATTCTGATATTAGAGATAATAATTGTTCTTAATTCCTGGTTTTGAGGTAATAATTGTTCTTAATTCCTCTCTTTGTATACATTGCTACATGCATAATACACAAAGTTTTGAAATAATAGAATCTAAAAAAAATTCATTCATAAATGACTTTAGGATATATTGTTGTACTTTATACAACACAACAAACAATATTTAACAGAAAATCATATTCAGAATAATTTTCTTTAGGAAAATGAATAGCTTATGTATTCTCAGAGACTTTTGTGGGTTTGTGTTTTTGTTTTAAATAAATTAGCTATGAGTGATACGCTTTTGTTTGCACATTTATTTTGTTTACAAAAAAAAAAAATAGACCTTGCTGGAATTTTTAACTTCATTTTTTAAAAAGTATAAGCATTGAACCTGATCTCAAGTATAGTATTATAAAATAATACAGTTAGCTTGAAGATATGGACTCTTTTTACATGTTTAAGTGAGAATAACATAAGATTCTATACAACTGGTACTTAGGAGCTTTACATGGACTTTTGCCAAGACCTATAATTTGTACAAAGTTTTCTTTTTTTTTTCCTACAAGAAGAGTAAACTTATTTTCCAACATAATGTAGCCAATGTATTAGGAATGTAGTGAATGTATTAGGAGTTCTCACTCAAAATCTAGACGTTTGAAGCTGCCAGTGCTGAATTATCTCAGCTGCTGTTCCAAGATGCATTTAGGTCTGATAAATATAGGAGTAGACTGATTTGGTTACAGACAGGGATTTGGCAGAGAGGAGGAGGTCAGGTTTATAAAATCATGAAGATGGTGAAAAAACCAAAGGAATAATGTACTAAATAAATGTCACAACACTAAAACTTGCAGGGCACTTTTTGAAACTATTAGGAGGCAAGAAAAAGATAAAATAGCTTGTTATATAAAAGGTCAGTAATTTCTATGATTTGCTGCCACTGAAGGTTAAGTCAGACAGAACTCCCTGGTTCAAAAAAAGATTAGGCAAAATCTTGGATAACAAGACCTTAAAAACATTCTAAAGGGATTAGGCAGAGATGTTGTCATGTGTACTGTTTAGGATACGGGAAAAATCCTGGAAGAATGAACTGCAGAACATGTCCAGACTTGTTTGAATTATTTCTTTGTCACTGTGTGAGACAAACAATGACTCAACCCAATAGAGAAATTTTATGTCTTTATGAGCAAAAAGTTAAGGAAAGAAAAAAGGAAAATGGCCCAGTAGGGTGTGAGTGATTATATACTACAGACTGACTGCAAAGTAAACACACGGCCAGACCTATATTTAATCACAATCTCTGGCCAACCAATCATGCTCAAAACGGTTATGATAGGTAGTCCTAAATGAGTCTTTACCAGAGAAGAATATGAAAGATATCAGCATAATATTGTGAATGGAAAACTTCTAGTATATTTTTTAAACTACCAGGATTTGGAGAGATTTAATATACCTTTTTTTTTTTCCCCCAAGACATTGATTACACAAATATGCTGTGTTCAATTTGTTTACCTTTTCAGTATTTACCACTAAAAAAATGGCTATTTGCAATTGTCTAAATGTGTATCATTATTGCTTGATTGCTACTTAAAGGAATTTGATTTCAAATTTTTTTTTAAACTGTTAAGCTTCTCAGCTTATCACCAGATCTCAAATAAAATACAGTAATATATTGCCATCAAATTACACAAATACAATAAATAATATACAGTTTCAAATGAAGCAGGCTGCAAAATGTTACAAATATATGTGCCTCTTTATAAATGAAATGTTACAATTTAAGAAGAGGAACCGCACAAATAACATCAGCCATGCAATTTTCATTGTGGACAAGTTTTTGAAACCTGGTCACTTAAAGTTAGTGATAATTTGCTGCCCTATACCAAGCACTGAAACAAACAAAACTGTCAGTCTTCATAGGTGCCAGATAGTCTCAACTTCTTTTTAGCTCATAACAACTGCTAAAGTTTGATACCATGAATATTTGCTCCACAGCTATTTAATTAGTTTCCTTTCTTTGTAAATCTTATTTTGCTAAGTGTGAAATGGAGAACACAGTTCTGCCTACAGTGCTGGAACCAAGCATGCCAGACTCTGACTAGGAGTTACCCTTATAAGAGACAAAAAAACCCCAAACCAACAACTTGGATATTGAAGAACTCAATACTTGTTATTGCTTCTTTATTTTTCCCTTTTCAAAAGAAATCTTGGTAAACTCCAAAAGAATTAATCAAAGTGTGTTTCAAATTTCAAATGCATTTGAAATCTGCTTAGCCTTATAAAAAGTCAGGGTTTATTGGAAGCATTTATATTAAGACATCAGATGGGAATTCATAATTTTCTTAAGATCTTTGAAAATACAACCTCTTATTCTGTATACACATAATTCAGCTAGGAGATTTTCATCAAGAAAATTGCTTTATAATGTTATTTATCATTTTTTACACATAGGCATATTGTCACCTATCAGCATGTCTTTTTTCATCAGAAAATGTTAATCAAAACTCTCATGATGCCTTAATCTTATGATGCAGAATATTTGTGTTAACCTCATCTACCAAACATTTAAAAATATTTTTACTATGAAATGGTTGTTAAAAAGTAGCTCTCTCATCATGTGATGTTTCTGCTCATATGTCTCTTCAACTTAATTTTCTTTTTTTATTGGCTTGTGGGGAAAAGCAACCTTTGCAGAAAAAGAAAAGGAAAAGAAAGGGAAAAGAAAAGATAAAGTTTCTAGAAATAACCTTTTCATTTTGGGCAGAGCAAAACAATTTACATTAATATTCAAACTTTATTTTTTAAAAAATCTTTGAGCTACCAAAGTAATTTCATTGCAAACATGTATGTATTATTCCTCTTAACTCTGTTTTTATTTAAAAGGCTTCAAAACTACAGTTGATTCAGAACTTATGCAAATAAATAAGAAAATTGAAATACTTTAGACTGATTAAAGTATTTTAACATTGACAGACCCTTGACAGCAGCTGCTTATGGAACTGCCTGTGCTATAATATACACATAAAGACAATTGGAGCTGACCAGGCAAAGTAGACCTTTTCCACAGGGTTCACATTCCAAGACCCTGTTAACAATTCCTTCCTCCTTTTTTTCCTCATGCTGAATCAGTTCAGTCCCATGACATCTCATGCTAAAACCAAAACCAACCACCTAAGGGCTTGTTATCTGCAGCTCTATAACTTTCCCTGAAGCTGCTGAGGCAGCATGTTCCAGAGACTTTCTAGTAGTATTTTTCCCTTGCTGTTCTGATGCTGTTGTGATCATGTTATCATTCTCATGGTTTAGTAGCTGCAAAGCCCCAACAGTGCTGTTTTGGTGGGTTCATAATATAACACTCTGTTGCATAATGTGGTAACAACCTTGAAAATGCTTTAAACTGCACAACAGCTACCAACTTCAAAAGAACATAATAATGAAGGAAAATTATAAAAATATAAATTCAGAGAAATCCAGAAGGAGCAGATGCAAATTCAGACACTAGACATGAGCAAGTAAAGGGTAAAAAGGAAGAGGATGCTCATCTACAAAGATCAGAAAAGATAAAAAAACTCTACTGAAATTATCAAAAAGACACTTCATAGAGATTCTAAGTCTGAATTTCTTTCAGAAAAAGAACCGGTGAGGAAAGTAAGAATAAAGGCAGAGAAAAGAGAAGGAGTTGTTCCACACAAAGAAGGAGAGAGGATGTCTTATGAAAACCTTTGGAGTAAGGCAGAAGAGAAAGGGAAGAAATAGGGGCTTTCAGAGTGTGAAGAAACTTTATTCACATTCAACTGTTTTTATTTTAAGCTTGCCCAGTGTTTAACAAGATGTCAAGGTTTAGAGGTGGGCCAGCCACTAGACAAATGACAGACATTCTCTATTAACCCCTCTCCTTGCCCAAAGTGGAAAAGAAAGGAAATAAGGGAGAGAGACTTATGTATTGGAAAGTAAAAATAATAACATGTAATATATACAAATATATACAAAACCAGTATCCAATCCAAATTCCCCCATGGCAATCACGTCACCATCACCAATGATGCTATGGAGCAGCCACTGGCAAGTCCCAGACTGGACTCAGCAGGCAACTGAATTGGATTCAGAAGCTGAATTCTGGAACTGGATTCAGGAACACACAGATTGGGATCAAAGGCAGAAGAGACAGAGTCCCCCTTGGATGCTGGCCATTGAAGAAGAGTCTTGACCATTGTGATCCCTCAACTTTATAGTGAATATGATGTATGTAAGATGGAATACCAGTTTAGAGTCACCTGCCTTGTCCACTCCTCCCCACAGGTGTGACCTCTTGCTTTACAGCCCCCCAGTGTGGTACACAAGATTTAGCAGGGACCTTGGTCACCACAGGAGCAAGTATAAGCAAGAGCCTTCCTGCATACCAGTCCTTGTTAGTAACTGTAAACATTGAGCGTTATCACTGCTAGAAGCAGACACTGCCTACAAAAATATACCGTTAACTTCAGACTGTGCAGTTAGTTAGAAGAGACTTAGCTAAAAAATAAAATCACTGAACAGAATTAGTTCTCTTCTAACTTAAACCAAGACATGAATTTCTCAGGCAGGCAGGTGTAAGTCATCTTCAGTGAAAGAAATGACTCAATTTAAATTAGTTGAATAAAGAGAGATACAGGTGTAAGTACAACTCAAGAGAAATATAAAAATCCCAGAGGTTGGCAAACATTAAACACTCGCCTACAGAAAGGCCAGAAAAGTCAACAAAACATTTTTCACCTATACTGAGGTAGAAGTGTAAGAGATTTGAGCATTTGCCTTTTCCTTTTACAAAAAAAAAATGAGGGAGAAAAGGGTTTCTAGGCAACAGATAGAGGCCATCTACAGCAGCCTGATGTCAAACAGTGGCCTAATAGTCTGAATGGTAAGAAATTTCAATTTCTTGACTTAGACCTCTTATTTCGTATTTTTGACTGCACACAGTACTACTAATAATATTGAATGGCAATGTTCAGCAGGACTGTGCAACCACAAGTGTAATGGTGTAAGCACCATTCAAGTCAAAATCCAATCCTGAATATAAACTAGAACAGCAGACATAGCATGTGTAGTATTCATGTAAGTCAGATCCTGATTTAAGAGTGGGAAAATTACAGAGTTTCATTCCAGTGTGTTACTGATGGAATTATATATCCAACTGACAATGAGCAGCACAGTGTGAAATGCAAGGGAAGGGATGGGGCAGTCTATGTTACACATGGACAGGCAGATAAAAGAGAAAGAGTTATCGGTTGAATCAAGATATGCCACTTGACTTCTGGAAAACAGCACATAAGAGTTCAGTTTCCTCAGCCAGTCCAGGAAATTACCACTATTTTCTCAGGTAATTCTGCCCAGCTAGAATGTGTTCCCTTCAGCACAGGTATCTGTGAGAGAAAGGGAAGACCCTTCTGTTTGGGGACAGACCTACAAACAGGGAGCTACCATAGTACATCCAGCAAGAGCTCATATAATACATGGTCTGTGCATTTCTAATGCAAGTGATGGAACTACAGCAATTTACATCAGTTGGATTTCTGACTCATCGCCTATAATTGCCTTTTACCGTTACTACTTCATCTATGCTCATGTACATGTTTCCTCTCTCAATTTAATTTGGTATTTCATGGAAAGCTGTCATTTATTTATTGTGCTTTTTTTGTCTTGTCTGGTGCTAAGCACCAATGTCTCAGATTAAATACCTACCATTAGTTATTGTCTAAGAATGAAAAATTACAAAATTGTAGCCATGATATATTTGTAAATTAAGACATTAAAAATTTTTAGATCATCATGAAACTGGAATGCCACATTACTGGAAGAAATGTTTACATGTACTGGCCTGTATCTGCCTGTTGATACACTCACCAGCAAGAATATTTTCAAAAAGCAGCATTGTGTCAGTAGAGATTAGAATGCTTTCATGACTCTGGTAAAGATCACTGCAGGGATAGCTTTGGTATAGCAAGCTGGAGCGATGCTGCTGTGATAAAGTATCATAGCTGGAATTAAAGAGGATCAACACAGAAAAAAATGTGAATACTATATGAAACTCTTTAAGGAGACAGAAAAGAACAGGAGTGCATATAGTGGTATCATATCAAGGACTTCATTACCCAAACTATTCAGAAAGTTCCCCTCCAAAGTGCTGTGCCCTGCAGCAAAAGGAAGTATTAAAATATCCAGGTACATCAAAAGGAAGTGAGATAAGGGAGAGAAATGAGATTTTTGTTGTCTGAAACTTCAAATATTTCCACTAAACAAAGTTGGAGAAAATCTTAGAGCCCAAGGTACAGGAAAAGTTGCAAAGTATTGCAAAGGAAATGCAAGAGAAGAATATTAAAATATTTTTGCCCTTCCAACTTAAGGGCAGATTATAATAAGAAACATAAAATTGTGACTGTGTATTTATGAAGTTATTAAAAATCCATCATTACAGAAAGTAGCAATATGCAAAGCTAAAATTAAATGATCCAGCAATCAACAGAGTAGACCCTATAATCCATAGTCTACATGATCCACATCTTCACTCTGATTAAAGCTACATTTTCACACAAGTCCAGCTGTATGTTAAAAAAACAGAACAAAACAAAAATGTAAACCCAAACAAACTTCCAACTACTTTTGCTCATTTCATAGAGATTTTTTTTTTCCCTGTCATTGCATAAGAGTAACTCCTATTGAAATGACAGTACTGGTTAACTGTGTCCTAAAAATGGATCATAAGAGACCTAAATAAAATTATACTTTATACATCTGTGTTTCACTTGACTTGGGTTTTCTCCGACTTTGAGATTTTTTGTTAATGTCTTGCAATTCTATAAATCACCTACCAAATAAAACTGACCTCAGGGTCTATCCTTTGATAATTTATCAGTAACCTTGCTCCCTTCCCATTCTGCACAACCCAAATAGCATTTCAGCATAACATTTATCTTCTTCCATTCAGTCTTTTACACCCAGTGTCAGGAGTCTGTCTGCAGCCTCATCACTCTTGGATGTTTGGCTGCTGCAACCCAGGCATCAAGTAAGCACATCTGGTGATGGTGGGAGAGGCTTCTAGATTCCATAGTGTGGCCATGGCCAGGGTTGACACTTGGCCCAGGGGAGCCACCTTTAACTGAGACTCTTGCCTTGGCCCCACCTGAGCTACAACTCTTGTTGCCCTGCAGCTGAGTGACTGGCCATGGATAGGTGCTGCTAAGACAGGTCCAGATCCAAGTCAGCATTGCTAGTCTTTGCCCATCCCCGGGGAGGTCTCACATCTGCTTCATCACCATGGACTGCATGAGTGATCTCAGCTCTCAGTTAACCCTGGTAGCCATCCTGAGGCCTTTCTTGTTTCCTTTCTTGGGGACTGTTGGATGTGGTCTGGCTGGTGGGGTCACTGATCTCTGACACCTCAGTTGATTTAGTGGAATCTATTTAATTTTTTTGGCTTTGAGTATTCTCAAAGTGGTCCTGAAATCTCACCTCTGGGGCATCTTTCTTGCCCCCCAACTGAGGGAAGAAAATAATTTCCTTTGGCTGCTAAATGTAACTGTACATTCCTATAGTGATATTCTTATCTTCTCTCTCTTTTTTTTTTATGTATATGATGGATCTAACAAGAAGCTTGCAAACATATTTGAAAAGGAATGATATTTGGGAATGCAGACTTAACTTTGGACACAGTACTTGGCCACCTGAACTATTAGTGCAAGATGAATTGCCTTCAGGGTATGCTCACTTCTCTTGAAAATCTACATGAAAATCAGTACAACAATCTTGGACGCAAATATCTAGAGCTGCACAAGAGCTCAATGCATCCAGTGACTTTGGTTTCTGCATAGGTCTTTAAAAGATATATATAGTATTTGCCTTTTTTAAAATCAAAGTAATTTGGCTCACCTGTTATTGAAAACTACCAATTATTTTTTTCCTGAACAGAGGCTCTACTGCCTAAAGATTAAAGGATCAGAGAACACTGACAATAACTCTTTACATAGCCAGGACCTCTTTATAACACCACCACAAGTAAGGAGATACACAGGTCTGCAACTAAATTTTATGTCCAGTGTAACAGTTATGCTCACAACACACTGTATAGTTGTAAGTTTTCAACAAATACTACTGCTGTATCATGCCTATCCATTAGCTGAAGGACAGGTCTACATAACTCGCTAACCTTTGCATGACTGCAGATATTTTAAGTGGAGTGTTATACATGAGAAAGCATAACAAGAGGCTTCCAGGAGACCCATAAAACTTTCACAAAAGTTAACGATGATACTCAGAAATGTGGCTAGCATGCATAAATCATAATTTTGATCAGAATTTGAAATCTTCCCACAGTTAAGTCAGAATATGTTGTCACAGAGTCCAGTTTTCTTCTATTTTTTCCCCTTTTTCATGAGAAAATGGGAGTGGAGGAGATGCAAACATTCTTCTAGCTATGGCTGAAGTGCTTTGTATGAGTTCCTTGACATTAGCTAATTGTTTGAATAAGGGAATACAGATAAGGTACTAAAATAAACATTGGTAATGTTAAAAAATTGAAAGAAAACAGCAAGTTGTGATCCAACATCTATCACAATTATATCTCATATAATCTTTTCAGATCCTCTCCTCCTTTTTCTTTGGGAAAAAACTACATGTAGAATAAAAACATTTCTTCTACTTTCAGTGAAACAGAACCTGAATGGAAGACTGTATTCTAGACAGGAAAAATAATATTGTTATGTAAAACTAAGGGGCACATAAACTGGAGCTGTGTTGCACATGATTAGAAGAGCTTATATTTGTTGCTACATGACGATATAAGATTGATAATAAGAAGGTAAAACTTGTACTACAATACAACAAATGTTTACTCACCAGAAGTATTCCAATATTCCTGTTTCGAATAATGATCAGCAGAGGTTACCTGTGGAAAAAAAGTGTAAGACTCAAGATTAAACATGCAAAGCTAACTACAGGGCTTAAATACTCTTGATGGAGGGAATTTGCTATTAAAAAGTAGAGTTTGACCTGTAAATCTTTGTCAAGATGTTATCTTTGTTGTCTCAATGAAAAGATGTTTGTCCACTAAAGGTAACTAATCCTTGTACTTGTTTTGGAATACCACAACTGGAAGTCTTTCACTACCACACCAACAACTCCAATCCTTCCTATACAACAGGCCTCTAATCATCATCTTTGCTTTGACAGTAACCAGAAATTAAATTCCAGATACCAGCTCATTTTAACGAATAATATTAACTAGTAGTATAATTCAATCTTATTTTGACAAGAATACCTTTTCAACATACATAGCCAGAAGATTATTAGCAAAACCTATTTATCCCCAGATAATTACAATATTTTTGCCTTTTTTAAAATCAAAAAGTGTTATTATTGTTTATGGGTTGGTTTTTATTTTTTTCTTGTTTGCCTATTTTTTTTTCTAATGGGTTGTATTTTTGTATTTCAGCAATACTTGTCATTGTAATTTTCTATAAGCCTAAAAAAGAAAAAAATATCATTAAACATACACTAGTTCTTCAAATGGCTTCTCAGTGTAATAAATCCATGTAACTTTATACTACTATAAACTGCCTAGGCTTGCTGATCATTACATGCAGCAAGTGCCATGAAAACCTCAGTCAGTTTATGAATCCATCTGGCAGTCAGAACACTCAGATAATGAAGACAAAAACAATAAGCAAATATCCTTCCAAAATTACTTCCTTTCTCCCCCCTTCTACAGTCATCTGTTACTTTTTTTTTTTTCTTTCTAGAGAGATGATTAACTGTCTCTGTACATGTATTGTAGACAATAGTCATTTGACATCTTCACACCTTAAAGTCTAATCAGCTTTGGGTTATTACAACCCCTGATGTTTTCTGCACAATAGATAAAACATTCTAAAAATGCAAACTCAAAGCCATTTTGCTGTGTAATTACAACAGCTGTAATAAATGAAGACAAATGATAAGAAAAAAGGAAACAGGATCTCATTCACAAGAAGATGGTTCCTAGGGAATATTGATAATTTAAGAATAAAGAAAAGAATACACTTGAATTCTTACCCACTGAGCACAATTATGCATTCTATTTACTCAGTATGATTTCCTTTGTCTACAACACTGTCTAGAACTGATTATACAGGATTCCTTTGCAGACTAGCACCAGAAAACACAAAGTGCAGCATTTTAGCAAAATGCATAGTGTCAATCCCAGTATAAGCCGAAAAAATGTTAAAGCAGCTACAAACAAAAATTTATCATCATCATCCTTATTACTGTGAAAGTAACTAAGAATTCATCTTTTAAAGATATACAGAAAAAAAATAAAAATCCAGTATAAATTGTTAAAGGTTTAGGGGAAAAAAGAGAAGCTTTAATAATCCTACCTTTGACATATTTTGATTTGGTCTGGCTAGAAAATAAACATAATTGCATGAAACAACTTTGACATTTTGCAATTTTTTTAGGCTTGTACTATATCTGTGGGTTATACTCAACTGCCTTGGGAAACTGAGGTAAAAAACATTTCTCTATTTGCCTGACAATAACATTCATTGTTTCAGGAGGAAATACCCCACTTTGCAAAAAAAAAAAGAGTGAAACAGCATTAGTCTCTATAAACTGACTGACTTAATGTAGGTTAGTGACCATGCACACTGCTTGGGAAGTGGAAGGCCATAGCAAACCCCTTCTTTAAATAGCACTAGGCTTGAATACAGTTTTCATACAGCACAAATAAAAATTCTACATTTTTTGGTTTCACACTTTTTCTTAGGTTTTTAATTTTTGCCCATGAAGAGAATATATTGGGATGTGTCCTTAGAAAAGTGAGGTAAGGTTAGAAAAGTCTCTGCTTCTTTGCTTTAATTTCATGTTGCAGAACTGTCCTTCAAGTAGAAAACCCTGTGCTTAGCTGAGCCTGCTGAAAGTACTCAGTTACTGTGCTGGCCCATAAATACTTGGCAGCAGCATACAATGCAGGAAATCCATTTTTATGTCAGTTGGCAGAATGTGCCAACCATGTGGTTCTACAAAATAATATAGCCCCAACATTAGTCCTGAATTACACATTTCAGAGAAGAACAGGGACTCTGAGGTTTAATCTTTAAAAATGTCCTTAAAAGTTAGGAGCAGTTTTAGCACTGATCACTTGCTGTAATGGAGCATATATAAACTGTACACACATTTAAGAGAAGGCAGAAGTAGGCCGAAGATTATAGCAAAATCTTATAAAGATACAATTTTACTTCTTGTTAACTCTAGAATGAAGAGAATTACTGATTTCAACAAAAATAAAATGTGCTAAAAAAGTTACTTTTGACCACATACAAAAATGGTTTATATGCTACTTTTCAAAATAAAAATGCACAAGCTCTTCTTTTTTCATAAAGGAGAAGGAGTAGAAATAAATACGTGTGCATATAACAATTAAATGTGCAAAATCCTTCTTTTTTTTTTTAATGAAACATTTACATCTGGACTAATAATAATCATATTGTTAAGATTTCAATTATACTCACAATAATTTCTTGGGTTTATGCATCTATGGATCCATACAACTTCTTATACATATTCTTTGCTTTACATGTCTATATAGATATTTCTATCAATCCATACAGAATACTTTCTTTTTGCTCATAAACAAGATTTTGACTGTAAAAAAATAAACAAGTTCATATGCAATTAGATATTGCTGAAGTATAATTAAAAATGTGTGCCAGCTGGAAACATCAATTGCTTTGATTCTTAATAGTGTCTGGTAGCAAAAAACTTTCTTATTTGCTCTAGCTTCATAATCTGTGTAATCCACACATGGTTTATAGACAAGTAAATATGCTGTGCCTATTGAAGAATACTTTTAATTATTTTTCTTGTTGTAACACTGAAGAATTGTAAGCATGGATTTAGGACTTGTTGAACAAACATGCTGTAAAGACATAACAAAATTAGTCTTTCCCAAGAGAATTCATAAAACAAGTCAGGAGATGGATACAGGGATACAGGCAGTCAAGAGAGTACAGGACTAACAATGGCAATGCTGTTCAGTAAGACAGAGAATGATCATAGGGATGCTTAACAGAGTATCTAATTGATACATTAGAAGATTTATATTTGATATAGTATTATGGATAGATATCAGGGAAACAATTTTTTTTCAGAGTTAGGGAAATTGTTTCATGATTCCAAAAATAAACTGCTTGAGAGCCTGGATGCTTCTCTGAGCAACATTTCATGCCGAAACTGTGTTAGTGAGGTTGCAGAAAAAAAAAAAAAAAGGCCATATTTAGACAAAGTGTCAGTAAGGAAAGATCCAGGCTGAAGATGATGCCTTGATTGTTAGATACAGTGCTGCTTTTGTCTACATTGACCAAGACAAAAGATAGGAGGATGGGTTTCAGGATGGAGGAAAGAAATTATTTCTAAACATACTGGGCTTTGGTTACATGCCAGTAGTGAAGTGAGTGTTTGCATTATAAATCCTTTTACACTTTTTCAGTACAAGGACTCATCATAGAGTGCTAAAATCTGTTCTGTTGTAGTGAAAAGGGAGTGAGATAATTTGACTATTGGATTTTACATATATTTGAATGTTTTCTACATTATGTTACCAAGTACTTGTTTTGTTTGCAGTGTTAAGAAGCATTAGACACTTTTCAATTAAGCAGCCGAAAACTGTAAATGCTTTGAGCTTTGCTTTGTTTCTTTCATAAAAAGGAATGTAGACATTAAGTATTAGAGAGTGAACACTCTCTCAACGATTTCTATAATAAGCAAATAGACCCCAAAGAATACATAAGCATTTTAAACTTCTTGGTAGCATAATCTGATGATTTATGATAGGCTAGCTATTATAGATTTTTTTATTATAAAGTGGAAGGAAGAAAATAACAGAGTAGATCCTTCTTGCTTCATATAGCTGTAAACTCAAAGCTAAAGGACTGATTCAAGATTCAGACTGTGTTAAAGTACATATATATATGAGACATATCTAGAAATTAATCTATTTCCCTAGGGAAAAAAAAAAAAGGTACAACACAGATTATTGCTGGTGTCAAATATCCTAATTATTCACTCTGCAGGCTAACACTGAATAAAAAATCTAGCTTATATTAAGGTCTGCTCTAGATACCTTAAGAGTTCCTCTCTTCCTTTTTAAAGATGTTAAACAGGATCTCTCACAGTAGTTACATAACACCATAGATATAAAACTTTTAACAAGCCAGAGCAAATTTTTAAGAGGAAACTTTTATAAGAGATAGACTTAACACTGCAGAATTCATTTCCATAAAAACTGAAAGTGACATTATGCTACTGGAAAGAGGTACAAGACCCAATGTATTTGATGTATTTTTTCTAACAGTTGCTTTCAGACAAGTGCATACAACTCTGGAACTGATCCATTCACTCAGATCTAAACCCTCAAATCCTGTAAACTAGATCTACTATTTTTCATAGGGTAGAAAAGAAGAATGAGAGATAGGAAAGGATGTAAGAACTCATCTATATGCTTCAGGTTGTCCATAGAACACAATGCTAGACATACGTAAGTCCTAAACAGTCAAAATTCTTGCTAACAAGGATTGCCAGCTTGTCCTTTACAAGATCTATTTTTTTTCCCTTTATTTCTGGAATGTGTAGATGTACTTAGTATCAAAAATTGAGGAAAACAAATATAGATTTGTTTATGTTTAAGTCTAAACTTTATCCTTCTGTTTTGTTGTTGTTGGGTTTTTTTGGTAGCTATGATTATCCAGGAAGAATTTTATTCTATCTACTTAAAATCACTGCCATTACAACTAGCTCACAGGTCTTCACACAGTACTTTACATTGAAAGACAATTTTATAAACAGTGAAAATACATCATTTCTTTTATATAAGCTTTGAAGCTGATCTAGCAAATACTCTTGTAATCTGTATCATAAACATTTTCAAACAGCAACTAAGATGTGAGGGATAACAACAAACAGAACATAAAGACCGGGAGAGTTGAATGAATAAAAACTAGGACTGCAAAGAGAATGAAGAAAGTCCAGACAAAATTCAGTTCCACAGGTAGAATTTCTTTTACTTGCTTTAGTATTCTGATAGTACATTCAAGTCATTCAATAGGGAGATACAAGAAGGATTTTGTAGAGGGAGTCTTACAGAATGAAAGTAACTTAATACTTGGGAATTTCCCCACAGCAGAAAAGGATTAAACCTGAAAGGTAGCATTAGAGAGAGAAAGCAGAAAATGGGAAAGAAAGCAGAGCTTCTGAAAGTCAATAGCAGAACAGATATACCAATTGTTTCATGGATAAGACAAAAGATACACATGAATTAGAAAACAAAACAAAACAAACAAACAAAAACACAAAAAAAGGCAGCAGTATGCCTGCAGGTACATCAAGAATTAATGCAATATTCCTTTAGTGAAATAATAAGTTACCATTACATCACAATTATTAAAGTAAATGAAACAATCTTGCTCACAAGAACTTCATGAACCTGTGAAAGGCGCAGCAGTACTCCACAAACAGCACTCTATAATGAACAATTTTTTTCATCCCAGAACTCTCTGACAGATCTATGTTTACTGATATACTCTACTCTAAACCAATAAAAACTAGTTATATTTCAGCTTTAAACCTTTATCTATGAGGCAACCTGTGAGACAATCAGTAATAAGAAGTCTTGGGTGTATTACAAAATTTTACATCACTGGAAGAAGAAGAAATAGGAAGGAAAAAAAAGCTAGAAAGAAACCTAAACCAGTAAATACACAGACGCTTACTAGGTTTTGATGTCAAAATGAAGCATCATGATATTATTAAGACTCAACATATTCAACTGGTCCTGAACACTACTGAAAGGTCTCTGATTATGCCAAGTGTGCAAGTCAAGAGGAAATGAGCAGAAAACACTGACAATAAACAACTTGAAAAGAAGGTGGTTTTGTTTTCTCTTTTTATTTTATTTTTTTTTTCTCTACAGAATTCATCACTATTCAGTGCAACTTAGATAAGTTTTGCCAGATGGAAGTTAATTACATTCAGCTGAACCTAATTATTCAAAACCGCTTAATAAGAGGGGGAGCTGTTGCTGTTAAGAACAGACAAGTGCATTGCACAGAAAAGAAGATAAGATGTTTTAATGCTATATAGCTATCAACCTACATTTGTTAAGGTATTGTTACTATTTTGTCTCCTTCTGAGTGTGCTGTGAAAACCATACTGCTCATTACTTCCACACAGAAACAAACAAACAAAAAGTTGTAAGATTTCCTTATAGACTCAGGTTTGGCCATGATTTAACTAGTGATTTGAAACAGTGATGTTAAAAGCAGCCACATCCTCCAGCAGTTCCGGACCTCTCTCCTGTCCAGATGCTGGAGCCCATCATGGGGACCTGGCGTATCTACCCAGGCTGAGGGGCATAGCTGTAGCTCTCCTGTTTACAGGTTCAGCCAGTAGTGAAACTGAGCACTTATCCCAGATACACAGACACACATGGACACACGGGCAGGATACTTCCATGGCCAGTCACACAGACAGCTGCAGACAAGGCACCACCACCTTCAACAGCACCTACACAGAGGACTCACATAAAACACAAGCACAGACAGCCAAGTCCCCTTCTCCTCTTGGGCTGGCAGAGGCAGGAGGTCACTAGTGCAGACACATAAGTAACACTCTCCAGGTTCACAAGCAGAGGCACATTTGTGGATTGCTTGAGTACCATCACGGCCCCTCTGACTACCCAGTGCCCCTGCCCACATTCCAGCCACCTTACCCATCTCATGGGTTCCATATTCATAGGCTGGTCCAGCTCAGTGTTTGCTGCACACTCACAGCACTCAAACACTCCACTCATCCCACAGACACCCCACAATTGTAGGTCTGTCAGATACCAGCATGGACCTCATGCCTGCTTGATACTTTGTCCTGGACTCAAGGTCCTCCCTACTCTCCATCTAGTCCAGCTAAAAGTTTGTGAGTGACTGCACCTGCACATCCTGTGCACACCTGGTCTGGGGAAGGTACAGGCATTTAGCACCTGAGATGTATCCCACAGTCCTGCTTCAGCTGCCAGTGTTGGTCTCCGAACTCACTGTGCTCATGCTGGTTCCTCCAGTAATCTGATTTTTGGGACATACAATGTTTCAGCCCCACAGCTGGAGGTTAAAGACCCCCACTGGCTCCAGCAGTAACTTGCTCTATTCTTTACTAAACCTCATGAGCACATCATCTTTGCTGTTGTATTGGGTTTATGCTTCCAAGTTTTGGTAGCAGTGGGTCTGCCAGGCAGCCCCTGTGAGGAGAGGCCAGGTCTGCCCCATGCAGACACAGCCACTTCCAGCCAGCTCTAAGCTGACCCACTGCAGGGCAGACCTGAGCCCCTCAGACAAGATGGAGGTTTTTCTGAGAAAATGTGTTCTAAAGGGGCAAAATGCTACATAGCAGTGAGTAGTGAGAGAAAAAGCATGTGCAAAAAAAACCTGTAAACACCAAGATGAGAAAAAAGGGGACAGAGGAGGTGGGATTGCCCTGCAGCCCCTGGAAAAGACCACAGCGGAGCAGTTATTTCACTGCAGTCTATGATAGAAAACCAACCAAGAGCAGGCGTATATTCCCTGAAGGGACTGTGCCCATGACAAATGCACGCTGGACCTACCAGGGTTATCCTGCAGGACTGCAACCCATTCAGAGGACCCACTCTGGAGCAGGAGAAAAATGTAAGAAACAAGGAATATTAGAAGTGAACTGTTATGGACCAACCACAGACCCCACCTCCCCACATCCTTGCACCACTTGGAGGTGGGGAGAGGTAGAGGAGTTGGGAATGAAGAAGTGAAGCTGAGCCTGGAAAAAAGGAGGAAGTGGGAGAAAACACTGTTCTATTTTTTTTGTTTGTTCGTTTCTCACTAGCCAAGTATATTTAATTGGCAATAAGCTCATTTTCCACAGATTGACCCTTTTTGGCCTGTAGGGGTAATAGGTAATCAAACTCCCTGTCCTTATCTTTGCCCATGAACTTTTTCCACCTTTTCCTCTTGTTTTGTTGAGAAAGAGGAGTGAGAGAGTGGCGGGATGGGCCTCTGGTAGCTAGCCAAGGTAACCCACCACAGTCATTAGCATTCTCCAACGCTGGAACAGTGTTTTCTGTTCACCCTCAGAGGTTTTCAAGACCAAACAAGATAAAGCCTTGTGCAACTTGGTCTGACCTCATAGCTGCAAGTTAAGCAGGAATTTGAACCAGCATACTCCCTTCAGTGCCTTTCAACTTGAATTATTCCATAATCCAGATGTTTCCTGTTCAAGGCAAGCATCTAGTCAGGAAACTTGCTTAAGAGCAGAGCTCACCCAAAGTTTAAGCAATGTTCTGAAATTATTCAGTTATCCATGCTGGAAAAACAAGAAGTATCTAAAAAATTTGGCTGGAGATACGATTTTGTTAAGAGCAATATTTAAGTCTTAGAATTTAGTTTAAATCCAAGCTACAGGTTTTCTAGCTAATATTCTACAAAGTTGTCAAAAATACATTTGTAGTAAGAAAATGTGACTGAAGTGGCTCATCACATCATATTGCTAATATTGTGACTAGAATAGGCATTATCTAGAAGGAAGAACACAAAGACAATTGCAAACTCAAACATAACACAAGTCAGAGGAAATCCGCACACCCTCTAACAAAAGTAAGACCTTTAATGTCACTGGAATTCTGCCTGTATTTTTGCAGAGAAAGACTGTCAGTGTCCAAAGTCCTGTTGTGAAAGATAGTTTTCATAAATGGGAAAACCAGCTAAACAAACATATCACAACAATGTACAGTCTTTGCTGGTCTGATATGTGAGAAAAATGCTTCTTGATCCTGTATCTGAGGATCTAGGAGTTTAAAAGTTAGTCCTTTATACAATGCATATTTTCACACAATTTTTAAACAGTCACATACAACTTACTTCAGTGACCCTTCCTAATTGCTATGCAAAAGCTCTGCTATACCCTGTTTTGAATCCTTTCTGCCATCACCTGTGCAGTGTGCTCTGTGCTACTTCATCTTGTGTCATATTAGTGTTCCTATTTTCCTCTGATGCTGAGCAGTAGAAGGCTGTATTTTTAGAATAATTTTATATAAAAGAAAATTGCTCTCCAAGAACCCAGTTAAAACCCAGTTATATGCTTCTAGTTAAATTTTCAGGACAGGGTTATGTTCGAAGTAATATAGAAAGATCGAAGAAAGGTGATCTGATGCCTGATTTTATCTATGTCTCATAATTATTTTTTCATGTGTAGAAACTGTAGCTTGCTTGAAACTGTAGCTTGCTTGAAACTGTAATGCTGATTTTACAGTTCAGTAAAAAAGAATATGCAAATTCTTGCAATAAAAGTTTCAGTAGAAAATTGTCACATCCCCCTAGCCTGTTAAAATCTTCTTGAATAAAATGGGAGGCCTAAGTCAATGCAAGTTGCACAAAGAGCGGAAGGTTTATCGGAAATTGGTCTGAAAAAGAAAATGTAATGATTAATGACAATTGTCATTTATTGAACCTTTATTATCAAAAATTCATGAAAGAAGAAAAGCTAATTGTATTATTAATTCAGTTATATGCTTTTATAGGTTTAAATTAATTTTCTGAGGACTGTTAATTAAAACTTAAGTTGAGCCTGCACTGATAGTCCCCTGAATTGCAAGGAGCTGTCTTCATCAGCAGCCACTTATGTCCAGACCCGACAGACTTTTTACAGAGATAAAGTAAGTGAGGAGCAACTAGACTTGAGGAAGCAGAGCCAGGCCTAAGCAGTCTTAATATTAGTTAAATTTTAAATTTTTTACTTCATTACCATAAACTCCGAATTTATTTATTAATGTTAACAACACTAATAGACAGCTTAACTGAGACAGCTGTTTTCAGCATTACCTTGAAGATCTGTCATCGCCATAGCAGTCGAGAGAAGTATGTGGTCCATCACAATCTCTTCTTGGGTAGATTATGATTCTCCATCCTACCTTCTTAATCTGAAAAATGAAAAAATGAGAAAGCTTAAACATCTTCAACTTAGTACAGGCAATTATGTGTTATGTTTGAGAATGTACAGACTATTTCTGTCAAATACGTTCATCAGGAGTTTCTAAATGGAGAGGTACAACAAATATCACAGCATCACAGAATCACAGAATGTTAGATGTTCAAAGGAACCTCAAAGAGATCATCTAGTCCAACCCCCTTGCCAGAGCAGGATCACCTAGATTAGGTCACACAGGATTGCGTCCAGATGGGTTTTGAATATCTCCAGAAAAGGAGATTCCACAGCCTCCCTGGGCAGCCTGTTCCAGTGCACTGTCACTCTCACAGTGAAAAAGTTTCTCCTTACATTTACATGGAACCTCCTATGTTCCAGCTTGCACCTGTTCTCCCTTGTACTATCACTGGACATCACTGAGAAGAGCCTGGCTCCATCCTCCTGACACTCGCCCTTTATATATTTATAAACATTAATGAGGTCACCCCTCAGTCTCCTCTTCTCCAAGCTAAAGAGATCCAGCTCCCTCAGCCTTTCCTCATAAGGGAAATATTCCACTCTCTCCGCAATTTTTACGTGAAAAATACTGTGGCCTTATAAAATAAAATAGAGCTTTCTCACAATTCTCGGTTCTTGACATAAAAACAATTTTAAGATTCCATATCCTCTCTCACAAGTATCCTTGAGAAAATGCAAAAGAAAATTCATGGTACTTGCTATCAGAGAGTCATTCATGTGTGTTATCAATCAGCTATTTCAGTGCCTTCAATGTGGCAGTTAATAACTGTCCATAAATGCAGAGTCAGTAAATATAGACATGAAACATGAAACTGCCTATAAATATGTAAAATGTCTCAAAAGTTTAAAAATGTTTGCTACCAAGGATTTTTCAGTATAATGTTTCTGTTAGTGCCCTTGCAGTTTAAAAAAACTAGTTTTCATGAAGGGTGTCAAACAGTAATATGGTTTTGTTATATCTGCAAAATAAACAGTTGCTGAAGTTAGGCATCTGAAATTTTAAACACAGAAAACCAATGGTAGAATACACAAAACTTTCTGGAGTCCTCAAAGCTAACAACACATTTCTTAAATAAGAAGTGTGAAATTTTGTATTAAAAAAATAAAATCCATAACACTTTTAAACATCATGCTGATTCTCTGTATATCTCACTATGACATTGTCCTTCAGTCACTGCAAGAAATCCCACTAGCTCTTGCGGTTTTGTCCTTGTATGTCTGGATTTACTGTAGAGAGTTCATCTGCAGGACTGACAAAAAATCATAAAGTTTTCTAATAGAAGTATCCAATTTCTGAGATTCAAATATTGTTGTTCATGAAATTACAACATAAATCTATTCTGAAAAGGTTGTTGATTTATACCTTAGGGTCTAAGTAGTAAAAGAGAATCTCTCTCACTTCACTGAAGATTTGTGATAGTCCACTGAGAGATTCACACCAGAAAGTGGAATTCAATAAAGTCAGTTGTTAGACACTTCCTTTCTCCCAATTATATCTCCACATTACTGCAGTAGGTTATTGTTTGTGCAATAGAGAAACATGTTTTTAATAATATTTCAAATATGTATGTTTAACAAAAGAAAGAATTCTTAATTCTTAATATCACACACATTGATGGGCTAACTCTTTATTCCTTCCATTTCAGGTAAATTTACACTGTAGTCATAATGCCAATGTCAATTACAAGAACTGCCTGTGATGTTTTCAAGAGCATTTAAGTCACTTCTTCGGTGGAGTGATGGCATATAACTAGTATGGGAAGCTGCTGTTGCCAAGGTCTGCCTTTTCTCGGTTGATATGAAAAGGCAGAAGAGGACTTACTATTGAAAATTATTTAAACAACCAGCAAGTATAACTATAACATAGGTATATAATAGATATATAAAACAGGCAAAAGGACCTGAGATTGGTCATATACTAAATCAATTTTTAATAAATGTGAAGATTCCTTGGAAAATCAGAAAATCATCTTTTTTATGACATAGAAATTTTTTTTCTTTTTTTTTTCAAGAATAAAGAAAGTGTCCAAACATGATGTACTAGATGCATGCTGGGTACAAGTTTGCTGCCCCTATACTATTCTATACTTAGAGGAGATTTTAACACTGAGTTTTTTAAAGAAAGCAACCAGAAGGATA
This sequence comes from Actenoides lindsayi, assembly GCA_025331215.1. Lineage (NCBI taxonomy): Eukaryota > Metazoa > Chordata > Aves > Coraciiformes > Alcedinidae > Actenoides > Actenoides lindsayi. Next base: position 118,712 of record WTSP01017844.1, on the reverse strand, counting down.
GGAAAACAGGCAACATCAGAATGAGAAGAGATAATCTCTCTGTTATCTGAGTTATTCACTGCCTGCTCTTTGAGATTCTTTAAAAAACACTTCAGTCACTCTACTCTCACAATCAGAAACATGGTGACTTAGCCAGCATTATACCTGAGTGATTGCACAGAACCGCAGATTTTAATAATGGATTGTCCAGTCTAACCAGTTCTTCAGTATTAGCATAGGAATAATTCCTCTCACTCTCCAACTGCATTCCTTAATAAAATAGAAAAATCCATGAGAAAATTTTTAGCTTGCAATTCCATTATTTTAAATAAATATTTTATGTGGCAAACCACTAAAATAGGGAGAAAATCCAAGACAGAAGAGATTCAGCCTACTTACTACAGGGCTCTATAAAATACTGCATGGGCTGACTCTATATAGAATAGTTACCCTGTGAATTTTGCTGGATCTGTTTTTTGCAGCAGACAATATTTGTCTTCTCAGGTCGTCAGCTATATAGTGGCAATTCACCTAGAAACAATCCCTTAAGCTCCCCCAGATCTGTTTGCCTTCTTAAAGCTTTCTTTTTCATCATATCATTCTTTTATATGTTGCTGGCTTTATCTGTGTATAATTGGCAGTCATTGCATATATAGAATAATAGTTTTCAGTCAAATATGAACAACAGTGTCCTTCATATTCTCTAGTCTCATTCTATCTACTTCACTAGTGAATTAAAAGTATCTGCAGTAAAAACAGAGGTCAATTTCACATAGAACTATTTTAATCAGAAAATCTTTTTTTTACAGAAGTATTTAATATTCTGCAGTCGTACTATAACCTCTGAAAAACACTACAGTATTTCAGTAACCTCTGAGCTAAATAAGGTTTATTCAAGGTCATGGCCTTTAATCAGTTCCCTGGATATCCTTCAAGAATTATTGAATATATTGAAACAAACATAAATACATTATTATAAAGTGGAATTCTTCTTCTTAAATGATAAGGAAGGAAATTAATTAAGATCTTACAATTTTTACAGTGCAGCACTCAGATTTTTAGATTCTACCATCTTTTCTATGATATTAATGATCAAAAAAACAGAAAAGTGCACTTGAGAATACAGATAATCTTTTCTAATGAAGAGGCAATACCTGAGGTGAAAAAATAAATCTCTACATTAAGACAGGAATTTTAATTCATATTTACATAAATATTTGAAATAAGGAAACTTACTATACAGCAAAATACTGTTCAGTGGAATATTTAAATCTTTATAATGCATCATGAAACATATTTTCATAGCTTACACAGAAAACAAAACAAAACAAAACAAAACAAAACAGCTCCATTCCCACCCCCCAATTCTTACATTTAAAGAGGAGGGGACAGGAACAAACATGCATAACAAATGTCTTGATGCTTCCAGTTAATTCTTTGTCCAGAATTTGGGTCTTGAATTGAATTACAACTCAAGCAAGTCATCACAATAAAGATGAGAACAGGCAGATGAAATATATGCTTGTAAGATATTTTCTTGATGGACGTATTTCTCTCATTTGTGAGAACACAGAAAGAGTAAGGAAAGTCAGAATGTTTGTTTTCCCGGAATTTCCTAAGGAATGGCCCAGTTAGGAATTAGCCCTCACAGAACGGGTTTCAGACATGACCTTTCAAAGCTGTAGATGACTGAAATTGTTGGTGAAATATATGCCTTGTTATTATTAATAAAGTGTTATTTAGAGCTCCATGAATAGATGAGTACAACAGAAAAAAGCCCCAAGGAAAGATTCTAGGCATATGTAAATTAGCACATTTCCATTTTCCTTAATAAGATTATGCCAATTTACAACAGTTGAGGGTCTATTCAGTGTTATATTAACATTAAGCGACAATGCTACCTTTACATTTAATAAATTTAATTCCACTTCATAGTTACATTTTCTTCTTGTACACTAGCATGCTTCCTATGTTCTTTAAGAGAGAATATTTTTTATTCTAATTTCCAGACTTGTTCAATCGCAGAGCATTTCTTACTATAAATGTATGTATTTTTAGTATGATACTGAAACTGAGGGGCTTAATTTAATTACATGATCATGTGCTAGGTCACTGTCATTCTCCTTTAGGGTAATGGTATTTTCATAAGTAATTTACAGTAACAACTCTAAAGCTGCATATATTTTTAAAATGTACTGCTTTGTAAGTGAATTTCTTAGTATCTGAGAGAAAGACAAAAAGCTGCTAAAGTATAATTCATTAATATAGTTGATATCTTTGCATCTACAGGGACAAGATAATCTCCTTTCAGTTGTTTTACAGATCAGCATGGGAGGACTGCCTACATTTTGGACAGTAGAATATTGCACAAGAGGTTTTTTTATATTGCTACAGAAGAAAACAAAGAAAATTAATATATTTTTTAAACGGCCAAACATAGAAGGAATAGATAATTCCACTCTGCTTATTGATACAGTCTTACCTGTACATTTAAAAACACAAAGATGGGCTAGTAATTTTGTGTAGATTCACAGATTTAAAATTTCCTTCTGTACCTATTTTCTAAGAAAGCCAGGGGTCACAACAGTAGTTTCAGCATATAAGCAGCATGGGGGGGTGAGGTGGGGTGGGACAGACACACTGTGAAATGCTAAAATTATTTTATATTGTGAGGTTACCAAATAGCATTTTAATGTTTACTGCACTTTGTGTCAATTATTGTTTCTTGCCTGTGGCTTTCAATCTTTGGAGTGGTTTGGAAAACAATTGAAGCATAATCTATTTTTGAAAATGTTTGTAACAGAGTTAAGATTCAGAATATATATCTTATATTGAGAAATAATGGCTTATAAACATTTTGTCAGTGTAAATAAAAAAATGTTTACTCAAAACCAGTTATTGTGCTGTGCAGTTAAAAACATCACATAACTTTTCCTCAAGTTGTACTATAGACCTGTATAAAAAAAAACGGAGAAGTTTAAACATGTGATACACTTTACATTTCTAAGCAACTTTTCTTTCAAAACGTGTGTTGAAACTGCATGCTATGCAATACCTCCAATGTTTCTCTACTCTCAGAAGACTGAACAGGATAACTACGTAGATCAAAAAGGGGGCACATTGTTCTCCAGAGAGCAATTAGTGATCATTTGCATAGTCTCTACAATTCAAATGTGAAATAAAACCCATGTGTCCCAACTGATGGCTAAATTCTGCTCTATCATTTCCCAGGGGAAATGATAGCAAAACACAGTTTCCCAAAAGAAGAGAAAGGCTTATTTTAAACAGTTTCACGTTTGAGAATAGGACTTATAATGTCCTATGCATATTTTATTAATGGCAACAGACAAGTTTCTACTTGTATCTGTTCTTAGCCTTTCCATTCCCTTGTTCTGATTCAGCGTCTTATGAATTTACATATATTTTGGATGGTCTTCTTCAGTGTAATCACCACCCTGTTCATCCCACTAGAACAATCTTCACAATAATCTCTATTTGAGTCTTAATTTATTGGTAAACTTCTAATTCTCTTGGTTTTCTTGCTATTTTCCCTCTCTACTTTCCACTCCTCCCTCGTCCACCAGTCCAACACCCCCTTTACTGCTGAATCCTGTTTTCACCACCTCATCTTCACTGATCTGCTGGGAGTCTGTGGGATGGCACCTGTCAGCGAGGGCACAGCCAGGACTGAGATCATCTCTGGCATCTGGCTTATACACCTTGCAGGGCAGCTGAGTTCCTTCTGCTGCCTAAAAGTGAAATGTTCATATTTTAATAAAAAAAATTCCTAAAGATTCCAGTTTAAAAAGCATCAAAATTAGGTAGGGAGTAGGAACATCATTAGAAGATGAGCAAATGAGTCTTAAATTTCAGGCAAATTTATAAGACTGTATGTTCTGGTATTTGGATATTTTATGTTCAGAGAACAGTCTCAACCTAAATCATGTCATACAAGAAACAATTTTTATATATTTGCTTGAAATTGAGTTCCAGTGTAAACTCAACATTAAAATTGTGTCTGTCTTAAGAAGTGACATATTGAATATGTAGTTTTCATAAGTAGATGAATTATTTTTGCCAGTCCCTAGGAAATTTTAAATTATAACATCTGATCTGCCATCCATATCAGGTATTTGAGAGATCTTTAAAAGGAACCTGTATTTTAAATAAAAGGTATATCTTAAATCCAATTTACTTCCAATTTACTGCAGAAGATACTAATCCATGGTATTACATGACTTCATTTTTACCAGTGCAAGATTTTTATTTGTGCTGGTTTTGGCTGGGATAGAAATAATTTTCTTCATAATGGCTTGTATGGGGCTATGCTTTGGATTTGTACTGAAAACAGTGTTGATAATTCAGGGATGTTTTAATTACTGCTGAGAAATGCTTACACAGTGTCAAGGCCTCTTCTGCTTCTCACACCACTCCACTAGTAGGCTGGAGGTGTACAACATGTTTTGAGTAATCCAAAGGAATATTCCATACTGTATGATGTCATGCTCAGCAGTAAAAGCTGGGGGAAAGCAATAAAAGATGAGGGAAGAAGTAGAAATGGGGGACATTCATAGTTATGGCATTTATCTTCCCCAAAAGTGTTACATGTGATGGAGTCCTGATTTCCTGGAGATGGCTGAACACCTGCCTGCCAACAGGAAGTAGTGAATGAATTCCTTGCTTTACTTGGCTTGTGCGTGCAGCTTTTGCTTTACTTATTAAACTGCCTTTATCTCAACCCATGAGTTTTCTCACTTTTACTCTTCTGATTCTATTCCCATCCCACTGTGGAGAGAGTGAGTGGCTGTGTGTGGCATACTTGCAGGCTGGGGTTAAACAACAACTTGTGTTATAAAGATAAAACTCAATGATGTCAAGAAGTACAGTTTCTAGATTAGTATATTCTGATAAAAGAGAAGTAATTTTCAGAACCAAAACTGTCAATGTTCATTAGGAAGAAACTTCCAGTTTTATTTTAGGTGTCCAAACTTCCAGTTTTATTTTAGGTGTCCAGTTCACTGACAATTAAATAACTAGTGACTTGACCACAGACGCTCATTGTTTATATTTCCTGAATAAAATCCAATTAAAAGCTTACCATCTGCCATATATCTTTGTCTCCATACAGCTTTCAATGCAAGTGACATGCATTAGCATTCAAGCCTCGGCCTGTCGTTCACTCACTGTTGTTATCCAGACATTCCTTTATGAGGAATTTTTCAAAAACTCCGAGTTTGTTTGTCTGTTTGGTTGATTGTTTGGTTTGTTTGCTTGGGATTTTTTGTTCTAGACAAAGATTCAAAGGTTAGAAAAAGTTGTTTTGGAATGTAATGCCATTATTATCAAACAGCATTGATAATACCACTGTAGATTTCACAGATTTAGGGGCCAATGAAAGTTTCATAGGAAAATACTGGCTGGAGAAGATTTTGGAGAAGTATCATATATGAAAATTGTTTGGATATAGAAGGAGGCAAGATGTTTTGAAAATAATTTTAATATACAGAGAATGTTTAGATATGCAGAAAAATTTGACATTTATTTTCTCTAAATAAATCCTAAAAGTTGGAGCATCCCTAGTTTTTCTAAAATACGTTTATTTTTGTTTGAAATCAGGATATGAATTTTTATTAGTTCTCTGGAGTAAGAATTGGATTTTTTGGTTAAGTCAACGGCATCAAAGATTCTAGTGTTATTCTATGGTGCCTGTAGGACTGGCACATATATCAGAGGCTCTACAAGAGTTCAGAACTCTTCTGGGAAGACAGTGGGAATAAGGCAGTTTCCTCTATGACATCCAAGTAACACTGGTTGCCAACCTATAGAAATCTGAATCTCTTTGTAGGTGATACTTCAGGGTTAGCACAATCCCTCTCTAAGGCAGAGCTGACTATATGTCTGGAACTCCACTGCTGGTAATAGGTATTACACTGTGATTTCCACTCAGATTGCAGATTTATAAATTGTAACATCTGGAATGAATAGACATTTTCAGGCATTTTCTTCAGAAAACTTGAATAAAATGTCATTCTTTTTCTACATTGGCCATTAAATTGTAATATTCTTCAGAATCTAGCAACAAGGGATCACTTCTACAAAACACATTATTTAGGTACCTGGATCATGGAGTAGAATCCCAAATCTGTTACTAGCACTGTTATTTCTAAAATCACAAAATTAGTGTCAGACCTCCCGAAGAAGATCTCAAAAAGTCTTGTGAGAGAGATGACTGCAGGGACTAATTCACAATTTCTTCATTAGAAATTTAATTCTGCACCTGTCTTAGAAAATAAAGAGGCAAGCAGACTTTTTAAAGTGTATTTAGTAAAGACTGTTAGTGTGGAAACAGGCTAGATGGTTACTGTTCATGATTAGGTATTCAGCATATCAGGTCTTGCTTCACGTCTCCTGAAAGTAGCATGCAGAGTGTAACTCCAAGTTTTTTTAATAAGCCCAAATTATAATTTTATAATTATTCACATTTAAATTAAATATTAGAATAGAGTTAATTTTTTTCTGTGTCCTTTACTAAATTTGTTGGCTAAGTTCTTTTTGCCTTCTTCAAACCTCAAAAATTATTCAAACTGACATATGCTTTCTTTCAGTGCTTTGCCTGTAGCAGAAATGTATAGTATTCCCCTGGGCTTGGCAATTTAATTGTCAGAAATCTATTTTCTTAGTCTGTGTTGATGTAGTTTTATTTCCCCTAAATATAAAACTTTATCTTGAGTAATGTATGTAACCTTTTTAGTATGCTGTTAGGATACCCTATTAATATAATTCATAATAGATGTAAATATTAAAAAAGTTTAACTCTCAAGGTAATCTCCAATGCTGTGTGACTTACAAGACACACTAAATTACTAATTTATTTCTATGCTGTTATTTACATGTATTTTTTTAAGTGCATCTGCTTATATTATTTTTAGAAATGTTATATTCAATTGGAATAAATTTACCCCTGTTGTATAGAAATGACCTTAAGCATTAAAATTTGACTAAATAAGTATGTGCATATATATACACATATCAAATATATTAATATGTAGGTGCATAATACACTTAAATGAGTACCATAGGAGTTAAACATAGGTCTACTCCTCATCCATCTGTATGCCTAACCACTGGGCTATGAGGTTAGACCCCCATTAACTGAAATAACCTTATTCAATTATTTTAATGTACAAAGCATTATTCTGTCACAGTTTGTGTTCATATTTGAGCATATTGACTTTTGTCATTACAATTTCCTAATCTGTATATTTACCTTTGTTTACAAGGAATTTTTTTTTTTATGTTTTTTTTTCCTAATAACTTTCTTTTTTTTTCTTCTATATAGATGAACTTTCTTGCATAATTTCTCTCAGCATTTCTTTTGAATTACTACAGATAGGTGATATGCTCCACTGAATTCTAGTGGAAGCTATAGATGTGTCGTTGTGGTTATCGTGTGTATAAACCATGCTTTGCAAGAGTCTTTTATTTCCGTCTATTCCTTCTCAAGTGATCTTTATCCAGTTTGATCATATTTATACAGTCACCATATCTCATCTATGTCTGTTCTGTTGTACTTCATTTACTTAATCCCAAATTTTTTCCTCACTTTCTTCCTCATTTCTGTTTCCTGATGTTTTTAACACCTGATAAATGAATGAATGATAGTGCAATTTGGAAAGACTGGTAGTCCACTGATACTGCTGACTGAGGATAGTATTGATGAGGAACTATGTATCAGTGTTTACAATTATTTAACATTTCCCAAAATGTGTGGCAAATACAGGTTCTGGAACTATTCCATTCAAGATGACAACTTCTGCACTGAAAATATATCTTCACTGCTTTTTTTGTACTGAACATGAGGACCACAAAGTCTGCAGAAAGGCATAGTCTAACAGTTCTCTTTGGAAGAAGCTCTTTTATTTACTGTTGAATTTTTTTTCCCTTCATTTTCCCCCTCACTCTCCCAGACAGACTTTTGCAGAAAGAAAAAAAAGTATAGTAAAAAAAGAACTGCAATGGAAAAAGAAACAAACTTTGTGAAAGACCAAAAATGAATGCAACAATAGTTTTCAATAAAAGAATGAAAGTATACAGATCTCAGTTAAAAGCATGGCTACAAAGAAAGAAATTGTATTCCTACACTTCCTACAGAGGAAAACTATATAGTTCTAGAGGTTAAATACTGATCAGCTTAAAGAGCTTGAAGACCTTAAAGAGACTTTCAGAGAGCTTATAGAGACCTTATAGAGACCTTAAAGGCTCCAGCCAATTCTATTCTTGGACTTTAAGGACTTTTTCTAATATACAGTCACAAACATCAAACACAAGGAAGCTTTAAGTAAATAAAAAAAAATTTTGAGGTTCATGTGACACTTTAAGACATAACCAGGTGAAAGAAAAACACCACCTCCCTGTTTTTTCCTTGAGAAAAGTCAAGGGATAGCAAAGACTGAATCTGAGTACTGATGCTTTTCAATGCATGCCCATCAGCATTCATCAGCACTGGCAAATGGGCACATGAGCTGAATCCTTAAGTGAAGCTTTATCTGCAATGCAAATACAGTGGAACATGTGTAAAATAATTCCAAAAGTCTCAGAGAATTAAACTGAACAGAGTATAGTGTTGCCACCTTGCTCTTCAGCATTGAACATTTGATGATGATTTAGACAGCTAGTGTGTTAGGTTAATGGATGTATCTTCAGATCTCCTAACAGATGCAATGAAATACTTAGTTTTCACTTGGACAGTCTGAGGCAAGAAGAATGTATGCTAGAAAAGTTCTCAAAAAAATAAAGTCCAGTGACTTTCTGGCCTACAGGAAATCTTACCATTTGGCCCTTATGGACATTCATCTGCATGTATCACTTCTCTTTCAGTCTCACAGCTTTATATCATATTATTACTCAGATCTATGCTGTCAAATATGGTGAAAGACTTCACAGAAAGAAAGGCTTTCTTATGTATTTTTCCTATAGCCATCTCAGCTTCTAGTAGGTTGGAATCTTTTTATTGGTTTTAAAACACAGCCAATGATGGTCAATAAATTTTGATTTTACAAGGGTAATATTTTATACTATATCTCCCATGTTTAATGACTGCCTGTGCTAAGACTGAGAAGTATTTTGTCACAATTAACAGCTAGTGTATCTGAAGTCCATGTGCTAGGAAAACAGAGAGATTAATGGAAAAAAAAAAAATAACAACAAATGACAAAAAAAAAAAAAAAAAACAAAACTCCAAACAAACACTTAGGAAAGAAAAATGAGTTGGACACTACCAAAAAAATACATAGCTCATCATTGTTCTGAAACTGGACTGAATTAATTTTCTAATTAGAACTCAGAAAACATTGCTTGAAGTAAACACTCTTCAAGTACCATTGCATAATTCATGATTAGATTCTTAGTACTTAAGTTGAATTTTGTGACACTTGATGACTAACACTTGAAAATTCAGTTTACCATTCAACACCAGTGAGATGGAAAAGCAGTCTGCAGTAACCATGAGATTGTCATGTACCTAGAATACACTGAAACCACAGAAGATTATTATTTCCCTAATCTGCACAATCTGTTGGGTGGAATCTGTAGGAAAGCAAGGGGATTTATGTTTTTCTTAAAAAAATAATTACATCTGAAGTACAAGAAAAACATTATTTTCATGCTTGAAACCAGTGATTTGGATTATTTGTATCAAGACTGAAGGTACTTACTGATGCAATGACAAATACAATGATAAAAGTTTCTTTTTCTTACACTTCGATCTTTTCATGCCATATTGACCCTACTGTAGGGGCTTCTAACCTTTGAGTATATCCCTAATTCTCCATTATACTCTATGAGCCCTATTTTTTAAAGAAAAAAGTAAATAATTAGTTTTTCTTTTACATCTAAATTTAGAGAAAATTTTACTGATACACCTAGTTTAACACTGTAAACTGTATATAAGTTTCAATCAAAAGAGTACTTAACCACAAATACTAAAGGTGGATATGACATTTATTACAGCCATTAATAAATTACCTCAAATGCTTCACACCAACTTAAATATACTGAAACACTGAGCCATAATTAGAAATAAGAACACAATTTATGACAAGGCTACATCAAGTTAAAAAGTTTTCATTCCAACCACAGGAAATACTAAATCCAAAATGTCACTATAAATTAGTTACTGTTGCAACATAAAATAGAAGATTCTAGCTTCAGGTGAACCATTAAATATGCATCTTCCAACTTTAAAAAAGTCATTTCAAAATGAAAAATTGTTGGCTCCAACTTTTTCAATTTCTATGTTGTATTAGGTGCCAGAAATGACTTTGAAAATGATAGCCTCTGGGTAAAGCAGAATGTATACAAACTGCTTCATTTTACATCTCAATAGTCTAAGTTGACTACATTAATCAAGTGGAGACAGTCATCATGTAGTCAAATAGACACCTTCTAGCCGACCTTGCAGATTTTTGTTACTAATGGACTTAAGGTTTTTGGAAATGATGTTAATCCTCATTAAGAGTGATGCAGGTCATACTGTACAGCATTACAAGTCTGCAGCCCAGGTTGCAAAGCCAGGGAAAAAAAGAAAACAGCATCTTGAATGAAATACCTCTGGGTTTTATTACAGGCAGAAGACATTCCATTGGCATTCTTTGTCTCATCATTCCTAGAATCATCACACATTTCTAGTTTATTTCTACTCCATCTCATAAAACAACACCTGTATCAAAGTAAGGAAATATACACTGCTTTTCCACCTCTTGGAATAAATGAATGGCATTAAATTAATATTTCAAAAGGTATTCAGTGGCTTACTCCTGTATATTATATGCTATTTCCTATTGTTGATGAGATGAATAAACTTTTTCCCCATTCATTCTTGCTTTCTTGTCAAATATATGCTTTAAGTTCCTGAGTTCTCTAATTTTTGGGGGCTACCCTGAATTTGGTTTTTTCCAAGCTTCTCGTATGCATATATCTATCTTTGCCATCCAACACTGAAATTTGATGGTTTCCTTTTTTTTCTACATTTTTTTTTCTGTTTACATTGCCTTTTTGTATTTTTTGTATTTTTTTTCTGTGATATTTCTCTATTTCTAGTCTGACTTCATTTAACTTTGTAATTCTCTTTCTAGACATTCTTCATTATTTTCCTCTTCCTTATACTTGTGTCTATTCCTTATACTTGTGTTTATTAACTTTTAATTTGGATTTCTTCTATTTGTTGCTATGTACTCTGTTGCTTTTTTTCTCTATATACCTTTCTTTGTCTCCCTTTTTAATATTTTTTTTACATTACTCCAGATGTGATGTTACTCCAACAGCAATAAAACATTGCCATGCTTTGCTCTATTTCACATAAAATAAAAGTACTTAAAAAATGAATTGTTTTCACAAAAAGAATGGTGGGCTTATTGGCAATATTATGCAATTTTTTAAAAAGTTATTGGTCAAGGAAAATCATTAAAATCATCTGATACCATGTGCTTTGGTACATTTTGTATCTCTTCATTGTCATTGCTGCCAGGAAAACTACTTAAAACCAACAAACTTTAAAGGTAAATATATACTCATAGTTTAGATATAGAATTTAAGAACTCTTTAGAAAACTTGCATAGAATAGAGTCACCGAGGCTGGAGATCATAAAGTCCAGCCTATGACCTAGCACCACCACAGTGGCTAGACCATGGCACTAAGTGCCACATCCAGCCTTTCTTTAAACACATCTAGGGATGGTGACTCCACCACCTCCCTGGGCAGTCCATTCCAATGTCTGATTACCATCTCTGTCAGGAAGTGCTTCCTGATATCCAACCTAAACCTCCCCTGGTGCAATTTCAGGCTATGCCCTCTTGTCCTGTCACTAGATGCCTGGGAGAAGAGCCCGACCCCCACCTGACTACAACCTCCCTTCAGGTAGTTGTAGAGAGTGACAAGGTCCTCCCTGAGTCTCCTCCAGGCTAAACAATCCCAGCTCCCTCAGCCTCTCCTCATAAGACCTTCCTTCTAGCCCCTTCACCAGCCTTGTTGCTCTCCACTGGACCCACTCCAGCACCTCAATATCCTTCTTGAAGTGAGGTGCCCAGAACTGTACACATTACTTGAGGTGAGGCCTTAACAGTGGTGAGTACAGGGGGAGAATCACATCCCTAGTCCTGCTGGCCACACTATTCCTGATACAAGCCAGGATGCCGTTGGCCTTCCAGGCCACCTGAGCACTCTGCTGGCTCATGTTCAACTGGTTATCAACCAGTACTCCCAGGTGCCTCTCTGCTGGCTGCTCTCCAGCCACTCCTCCAGTCTGTAGAGCTGCATGGGGTTATTGTGGCCAAAGTGCAGGACCCTGCACTTGGTCCTGTTGAACTTCATACCGTTGGCCTCGTCCCATCAACCCAGGCTGTTCAGGTCACTCCGCAGTGTCTTTCTATCTTTCGGCAGATTGACAGTCCCTCCCAATTTGGTGTCATCTGCGAATTTACTCAATCCCTTCATCCAGGTCATCAATAAAGATGTTGAATAGGACTGGGCCCAGCACTGATCCCTGAGGGACACCACTGATCACCAGACACCAACTGGATGCAGCACCATTCACTACCATGCTCTGGACCTGGTCATCCAACCAGTCAAAGGCTTTGCTGAAGTTGAGGTAAACCACTTCCACAGCTTTCCTCTCATTCACTAGATGGGTCACCCAGTCATAGAAGGAAATGAGATTGGTCAGGCAGGACCTTCCTTTCCTAAACCCATGTTGGGTAGGCCTGATGCCCTGCTTGTCTTCTATATATGTCACTTGATGGCACTCAGGATGATCCGTTTCATAACCTTTCCATGTCAGGCTGACAGGCCTTCCAGCCCTTCTTGTGGATGGGAGTCACACTGGCCAACCTCCAGTCATCTGAGACCTCTCCAGTTAGCCAGGACTGGTGAGAAATGATGGAGAGTGGCTTAGCCAGTTGTTCTGCCCGCTCCCTCAGCAGCCTAGGATGAATCTCACCTGGACTCATGGACTTGTTGGGATCTAAGTGGCACAACAGGTCACTACCTACTTCTTTCTGGATTACAGGAGAGGTATTCTTTTCCCCATCCCCACCTACCAACTTAGGAGCCCAGTTGTCCTGAGGGTATCTAGTGTTTTTGTTAAAGAATGAGGCAAAGAGGGTATAAAGCACCTCAGCCTTTTCCTTATCTTCCGTTACTATGTTCCCCTTCTCATCCAATAGGGAGTGGAGATTTTCCCTGACCCTCCTTTTGTTATTAAGGTATTTATAAAAGCATTTTTTATTATCCTTAACAGAGATGGCCAGATTAAGTTCTAACTGAGCTTTTACATCTCTAATTCTCTTCCTACATGACCTTACAATATCCTTAAATGTTTCCTGATTCACTTGACCCTTTTTCCAAAGTTGATACATTCTTCTTTTGTTTCCGAGTTCCTGCAAAAGCTCCCTGCTCAATCAGCCTGGTCTTCTTCCTCACCGGCTCATTTTCCAGCACATAGGGACAGCCTGCTCCTGAGCCTTCATAACTTCATTCTTCAAGTAAGCCCAGCCTTTCTGGGCCCCTTTGTTTTTGAGGACTGCTTCCCAAGGGACTCTCCAAACCAGCGTCCCGAATAGACCAAAGTCAGCCCTCTGAAAGTCCAAGGTGGAGGTTTCACCGACTCCCTTCCTAACTTCCCCAAGAACTGAAAACTCTATCATTTCATGATCACTATTCCCCAGCTGACCTCCAACGGTGACTTCTCCAACAAGTCTTTTTCTGTTCACAAGCAGTAAGTCAAGGAGGGCACCTTCCCTGGTTGGCTCCCTTAACAACTGCATCAAGAAGTTACCTCTCACACACTCCAGGAACCTCCTGGACTGTTCTCTCTCTGCTGTATTGTACTTCCAACAGATGTCCAGGAGGTTGAAGTCCCCCATGAGAACAAGGGGTAGCAATCTTGAAATCTCTCCTAACTGCTTATAAAATATTTTGTCTGTGTCCTTATCCTGATTGGGTGGTCTGTAACAGACTCCCACCATGATATCAGCCCTGTTGGCCTTCTCACTGATTCTTACCCACACAGACTCAATGCTATCATCACCCACATTCATTTGCAGGCATTCATATATCTCCCTAATATAGAGGGCCACTCCACCACCTCTTGTTCCTTGTCTATCCCTTCTGAAAAGTTGGTAGCCCTTGATCCCAGCACTCCATTCATGCAAGCCACCCCACCAGGTTTCTGTAATGGCAGCGATATCGTAGTTTTCCTGCTGCACAGCAGCCTTCAGCTCCTCCTGTTTATTGCCCATGCTGCGTGCATTGGTATACAAACATTTCATGGATAATACCTTAAAATATTTGAAGGTGGAAAATCAACCAGAATTTACTGTCCTTGTCAGTCTGCTTCAGAACTACAGTGACTTATGTTAAGATTTGGCTATGTGAATAATGATATTTCTCTGTTGTCTGTTTGACAGGTCTTCTGAAGGACTATCTAATCTCTTCTTATTAACATGTGATACTTCATTATGAAACCACTTTTCAAAAAGATTATTAAATTTTTGCTTATTTCTGTAACTTCTGACAACTGCTTTGCTTTGTAGACTAGACCTAAAGAGGAGTCAGTTGTAATATTAATTGCTTTATTTTAATTTTGGCTATCAGTAAAACTTTATAAAACCCTAACTTATGTGTAGGTGTGTGTCTTATGTATCTCTGAGATCCTAGCTTCAGTGGGATTGACTCGACCTCAAAGATGCCAGAATTATACCCATGCACATTGAAGATTATCACCCATACACCACTTCTGACACTTTCTAATGTATGCTTTTCGTATAGTTACATTGTTTTCTGACAATTGTTTTTTGTCCTCTAAGATAAAACTCTAAAACTTTATCAGTCCAATGAAAATAATCTGGTTTGAGTTAAGAAAAAAATAATATTCAAAGCTATGTGGGTATTTTAAATTGTTCTGAAGTCTCATGTATAATTTTTGTTTACATCACAGTCAAGTACCAGAGTTTAGAAACTTTTGCCCACTCATTGAGGTGCAGCTATTGACGTTGTGCACACTCTTAATTTATTGCAAAAACAAAGTAAACCTGGACATTTTAAAAGGCAGTGAAGATAACTGTTTGCTAAAGTGTACTAAAGAGCAAGGTTTCATTTCATGTTGGCAATAAACAAAGTGTGTTTACTTGGTGTGTTCACATGATTTTGGGGGTGCTGGTTGGTGAAGTGCTTAATATGAGCCAGCAATGTATGCTGGCAGCCCAAAAAGCCAACTATATCCTGGGTTGTACCGAAAGATGTGTGGCCAGCAGGTCAGGGGAGGTAATTTTGCCCCTTTACTCTGCTCTTGTGAGACACCACCTGAAGTATTTTGTCAAGCTCTGGAGCCTCCTAACACAAGAAGGACATGGTTCTGTTGAAGACAGTCCAGAGGAGAGCAACAAAGATGATCAGGGGGCTGGAATGCTCTCCTACAAGGACAGGCTGAGGGACTTGGGTCTGTTGAGGTTGGAGAAGGCTCTGGGGAGACCTTTTAGCAGTCAAGTACATGAAGGGGGCCTACAAGAAAGCTGGAGAGGGACTTTTTATAAGGCAGGTGGTGATGGGACAAGGGGTTTTAAACTAGAGCAGGGTAGATTTAGATTAGACATTAGGAAGATGTTCTTTACTATGAGGGTAGTGAGACACTGCAACAGGTTGTCCAGAGAAGTTGTGGATACCTCACTTCTGGAAGTGTTTAAGACCAGGATGGATGAGGCTCTGAGCAGCCTGGTCTAGTGGGAGGTGTCCCTGCCCATAGCAGGGGTGTTGGAAGTAGATCATCTTTAAGGTCTGTTCCAACTCAAGCCATTCCATGATTCTATGGTTAGCTACCATCACTAAGAGTGAGATAATTTATTTTACCACATAAAACTCTGTTAGAATTTATTCAGGATTTTTTATTTTTTTTTTTACATTGAAAAACTTCCAGTCTTCAAGAAGGAATCACTCCCACGGTTAACAAATAAAATTTACAAATCAGAAATAATTAGACAAAAGTTCTAATGCAATATTGGTTCACGCTGTACAACACATTGTGCATTCACTTCCTTGTGCACCCCTAATCCATTCTATTTCATTTATAACAGATTCATAGTCACAGAGAGGAAAGATAAAACAGTGTGGGGTTTTAATCATGTGAATTGTTCTACAGAACAGATAGAAGAAATTGATATATGAAAGTAAACCGATGTTTAATGCTTGCTAGTTTTAGATCTTTGTCACAGTATGGTAGATTTCTTGGTGCAGTTTTGTGTGAATATGTTCAAGTTAAATAACACAAATATACTTTGTATATGCCTAGACTTGTTGTTAAGCAAAATGTCCAAATATTTTGACATATCCAAGACAGCTTTATTTAATCCCTTCATGACTAGTGCATGAGTAATTATCAGAGCTGGGGCTCAACAGTATTTATTCCACAAATTCTTCTCACTGTGGAAAGTAATTAGTTTATGCAGTGCCTAGGGTAATTTGCTTGCTTGCTTGCCATGGTACATAAGTTCTGACCTTTTCCTTATATCCACCCTCAAAGTATATGAAAGGATCCTAGACATGTATGGCTCCTTCAGGACACAATATAATCTTCTCTGTTAGCTATGAATTTACTGGGTTCTAGTGTGTGTTTGAATTCTGAAGTCTTATATGTCTGCCTTCAAACTTTTACAAGATTTTGAACTCTATGAAGAAAAACTTACTTCTTGAGATCACACGAAATACAACATGCAAGAAAAGAATAGTACTGCTTGCCTTTTGAAATACAAAACCAGCAGATTATGACAGTACAAAATACATTATAATTTTGTAGAAATGAGGGACTGGATCTAACATACATATTTACATATAAAGAAACCAAGATCTTCTCTGCTTTCTGTGGGGTACAGTTTTTCATTTGTTTTACCCATCCAGTTTCGCCACTACAGCTCATGGTTGCCTTTTCCCAACTTGTATGCTCTTCTTTATGAATCCTTCCAGCCTATAGACTTTCATACTCTCCCACCATAGGTATACCACCTGAGCTCACAAATTTCATTCCTCAAGAAAATGTCTCAACAGAGAAGCTATGAGCTACCAGCAGACCTAGAGAAGGGGCGGAAAAAGGAAGTGCTCTTTATCTCTCTTGCCCTGCCTGTTCCATGCTGACTGCTAGAATACAGTCTTTCTCCATACTGGCACCCATACGTTCTCTTTGCTCAGCTGCGCAACAGGAGAGTCCTGCCAGACTGGGACTTTCTGAGCAGAAGGAAGGGAGGGGAAGCTGATTAACTATCACTTCAATTAATGTACTTAATTTTATCTGAAGTACAGAAGTGTTTGATATTAACTAGATTAGCGAAGACCTCTGGTGAAGATACAGTTTAAACTGGTAGCATATCTTTTTGCCCTTGATGTCTTAATGTTACCAAACAACATCAGAAATATTAATCAGCTTTCACTGTATCTTCAAGGATAGGATTTTTTTAATCTGCATTTCTAACTGTCCATCTGTAACAGCAAATTTTTATGGTGAACACTTAAAAATTAATAAGGAACTTGTTTTTTAGACAGAATTTATAAATCTTATGATTCCACAAGTGGAAGAGGGATGATAAAGTGAGAAGCTGGGAGAAGAAAGCTTGTTTCCTCAAACAAGAAGAATAGGTTATATTTTTATTCTGATGTCAAATGATCTACAAAAAGGAGTTTTTCACAATCAGAGCTCTCAAATTTACATATTAAATATAAAAAAGGGTCTAAGCATGAACCAGCTACTTTCAACACAGTTTCTAAAGATCTGTCAGCTGCTTGTATATCTTTACCCTGTTTATCCACTTGTGATCTAGGAGGCTAAACACTGTTTTTCATTTTTGAAACCACTGCCTCTAGTAAGGTTTTCTGCAACTTACAAATAACCTCTGCATAATGAACTACTAAACATGTCTACTACTTCTTTGCACTGCAATATAATATAACAATATAATGTAACTAGTGTTACATTTTCTAATTATTTTAGAAGATAAAACAGCAGTTTTGGACAAAACAGTTTTGTGTTTGATGCTAGCTGTTCTCCTTTGAAGCCTTATTAGGGCACTGTGGGAATGCAACAAGGCACTTCTCCATGTACTTATCAACACCAGTGCCTTAAGGCACAACTGGTTTCAGTTGTCAGAAGATGCTTTCCTGTATCATCTCACACAGTTACTTTTTGGCTTCAGGTCTAGCAGTGTTTCACATCAACATCCACAATTTCTCATTTCTATTATTATTTAGGGGTTTCTCTCCCTTCTCCCCACTTTCAGTGTACAGTTGAATGAGTAAACATTTATATAGAAAACATTATATATAGTAAACATTATATATAGAAAAAATATGGTTGTATTTTTCTTCAGAGAAAACTACTTCAGAGAAAAATAACAGAAGTTACTTGTATTAAAAGAGTACCACATTATGCATCCATGCAGTGTACTCAAGGATTAAGCTGATACCATGAATTTCCAGTAGTAAAGATTAGTCCTTTTCCGTAACCACCCTCCACATTTCAGAAATAATGTCAGACTCTGTTAATAGGTACATTTGAGAGTATTATGTATAGAGTCTTACCTTACCCATTGCACTTTCTAATGTGGTGTCACAGAGCACATTACTTCAGGGAGCAGCAAGGTCAGGCTGCACTGCAAGGGAAGAGGAACAAGGAGTGACCATGACCCTGCCAACAAGGGACGCTGTCCCACAATAAGTATGCAAGATGAGCAGAGCTTTTGTTGGCAGTGGCCAGCCAATAGTCTTGTGATTGCCAGACATGTCCATGTAGGACTAAGAACAAGCCAGGAAGCCAAGTCAGTTAGGCCAGCTCAGGGACAGCAAGGTGCAGCTGGGCAGAAGTACAGCTGCAAAAAAACCTCACACAGCAACCTAGGGCAAGGGCCTGCACAGGCCACAAGCAAAGAGGACAGATACCCCACAGCTCCTTCTCACAGCTGACTTGTTTTCAGAATGATCTAATCCCAGATTGCACAGATAAGCAAAATCAGAGCTGATCTTGAATATAGGCAGCCAAGCACCCAGGGAGAGGAGCAAGATGTTACAAAGCCTTTTGGTCCATTCAGAGACTTGACACGGTCTCCTAATCACACAATCTGTTTAGTGATGTATTGTTTTTGAAAAATATATAGCTAGTCTTAGTAACAGGAGGAATGTCAGCAGAACAAGCTTACCAAGGCACAAGTTCAAAATCTGCGAGCTGAAGCTCTGGAAGACAGCAGGAAACATCAGAGCTGGTACCTAATTCGCTAAAAAGAGAAAAGAAAGGGTAATTGTTGGGTTAAGTTCTGATTTGTGAGAAAACTATAAATAGACAAAAAAATTTAACTTAATGAAAACATATAACAAATATATGTTAGAGAATTAGATGCTCAAAATATATTGTCTGTGAAACAATCTTTCTAGGAGAGATGATTTCTACAGATAATATGATTACCAAAGCAAGCAAAATACTTGTGTTTCATTACTGCTTTGTCTCTATCTCTTTCATAATAGAGTCTCTCAAAAGACGAGTATGTTCCTTCTGACAGCGACCCAGTAAAAAAAATGTTATTCTATACATTATGAACAAAAAACATAAACATGGAAAGACTTACATGCTCAGTGATGGAAAATGGAGATAGATGCAATCTAGTCCCCTAAGTCTGCACTGTGAGTAGCAGCACATGCAATTAACTCATCACACCTTTGCCAGAAAATACCATCTATTATTATAGATTATTACAATTAAAATAGAGCAAGGAAATAAATATTTTTGTTTTACCAGTTTCCTTCCTTCCTGAATTCCTACATTAGCAGTGTAGGGGCAATTAGACAACAATTCATCTGTTCAGACATACAGAGCTGCAGTAAAGTTAGTCAGCTAAACCAGACATTCCTCACCAGTGCTATCTGCAAGCTATTGATGATGTCCAAAACAGGTCAGGTGACATTAACGGTTAGGGCTGGTCCAGCCACTAGACAAATGACAGACAAAGAGGAAGGGAAAGGGAATGAGCAAGAGAGCCTTCTGGTTTGGAATAAAAAAAAACTAAACCAGATTTAATGAAAATATTAACAGGAAAAATAGACACATGCAAAACCAATACGGAACCCAGCATCCCTGATGGCAATTCTGTCACCATCAGCACTGATGTTGTGGGCAGACAGTGGGGAAGTCTCAGACTGGACTCAGTGACAGACAGGAACTGAATTCAGGAACACATGCATTGTGATTGAAAGCAGAATGGACAGAGTGCTCTTGAGATGCTGGCCATTGAAGAAGAAAACTTGACACTTATGATCCCTCAGATTTATACTGAATGTGACCTATGTGGGATGGAATACTTTGTCGGTCAGTTTAGGGTCACCTGTCCTGTCCTCTCCTCCCTGCAGGTGAAACCTCTTG
This sequence comes from Actenoides lindsayi, assembly GCA_025331215.1. Lineage (NCBI taxonomy): Eukaryota > Metazoa > Chordata > Aves > Coraciiformes > Alcedinidae > Actenoides > Actenoides lindsayi. The sequence continues at coordinate 98,292 of WTSP01017844.1, read as the reverse complement.
CTTACCGCACCCTCACTGTGGTACACAATATTTAGCAGGTGCCTTGGTCACCATAGGAGCAAGTATAAGCAAGAGCCCTCCTACATACCAATCCTTGGTAGTAACTATAAACATCGAGAATTATCACTGTTAGCAGCAGACACTGTCTGTAAAACTATGCTGTTAACTTCAGAAAGTAGAGTTAGTTAGAAAAGACTGAGCTGCAAAGTAAAAACACTGAAAAGTATTAGTCCTGTTCTAGCTCAATCAGGACAGGGTTACCCTTAATATGCCTATTCCTGTCTATTGACTTTAAAAAGTCTAGTGAGGATGTAGATCTCTAAAGTTAGCAGGTAAATGTCATGATTAATATCTCCATTTATTTCTGTTCCTCTCAGAAACATGGGGCAGAAAATATGTTTGTACAAGTATAAAAACTGCAATTAGTTTTAATAGAGCTGTACTTTTAAAACAGTTCACAAAAATTAGCGACCATATTGTGTAAGGTACTTGGCAAGCTGGATGCTTGTGTTTTATTCAAATCCAGAGTCTTTTTAATTGCTGAAGCAAAAGATAATTTCTTTTGAAAATATGGTCTGTAGTCTATGTGCATATTGATAGAGTCATTTTAACCTTGATGTACAAACTTAAGCAGTGGCAATGATTGGATGAAATTCTAGATAGCTGTTCTAGCTATTTTCACAGATTTTAGGGGAAAGGAGGACAATTTATGATGTACCAATTTTTGCTTTGCACATAATGCCAAGAAATTAACCCAATTATTTTTATATTGATCCTATAAGTTCAATTAGAGCTATAGCATATCATTTAGTTACACTTTGCAATGCTTCAGCAGTGTCAATGATTCAGTATAAAAGCAAGGCAGACAATACTAGAAAATGAATCACAGTGACTTAGGAGCTTGAGATACCACCAGAAAAGGCAGACTTCAAAAGACTGTTTTATGCCAAAGGAAGAAGACCCAGCTGATTTAAGGGAATCTGCAACTCTTTCTTGACTGAATATGAAAAGGGAAGAAATCTTTTATTATTGCTCTAGAGGTTATTAACATGAAGAAAGAAAGCACACGTTCTCTTACAGGAGTGTTACATTTGTGAACATAATTTGATTACTGTGCAAATGAGTGAAGCAAGGTAGTTTTTTCTCTTTTTGTGCAACAGGGGCCCAATCCTGGCCCATAAAGTTAATAGCATTTTGCTACTGTGTTCTGGGACACCTAGGGCAGATCTTAATTAAAAATCCATATAAGCATATATTATACTCCTGGAAAAGTACAGTCATTCATTGGAAAATATTAAACCCTATTCAGAGCTCCAGGCTGGAGGAGCTGTCAGAGAGTTACAAAGGTTATTATAACACAAATGCTACCTTCTGTAACATTTTTAGATTTGCACTGAAAGAGCTAGTTAAATCATCTGTAAAAGGAGAGCAGAGACCCATTAATGAGTACAGGGGTCATGCTACCATCCTGCAGGGGCACATGTCAATGATTTAGCAATTACAGCAGAAAGAGTAGTTCAGACCAGGTGGATAATTTCTGTATTAGAGGAACTGATGGAGTGAGGCATAGACGAATTTTGAGCCTGGGAAATCTCAAAGTTCTTGTAAAGGGAAATGATCCTGAAAGTTTCACGCTGAATTTTAACATGAGATACTGCCACTTACATTTTGTGGAGAATTTTTGCTAAGTGGTACAATGCAAGGTAGCAATATTCAGATAATACTGAAATAGTTCAACAGAAAAATAGTAGAAATATTTTTTTCAAATAAACCCAGTAAGTTTTAAAATAAATCATCACTACATTCACTACATTCTACTTTTACTGTGATAGCCTGTATGGATAACAGATATGACAACTTTCATAAAACATATGGTAGGAACATGCAGAAGTTTAGAGGCATCATCATGTTTTTAAAAATTAGTGTCCTCAGTGGACAACACCACTAGATCCTATTGCACAGGATATTTTGACAGCAGTGACCATTATGTCCTACTTCACCACCAATCCCACTGCCACAGCTACTGTTCACATACTCTTCACATTGGTCCGTAATGTAACTATGTGAGTTTTTCACTGTCACGAAATAATCAGTTCTTTATACTTCCCTGCAGATTTTTGAAATATCTCTGATTACCTAACCTCTTCCTTTTCACCCTGGTGTTATAGTTGAAGGTGTAAAAGCCTTGCATAAGCTAGCTTCAAACTACCATTCTAACAGTTACTGTCTCATGTGAATGTTTAAAAAACAAATGTAATGTAACTTCTTTATATTTGGACTCAGCACTTGAATGACCTTTTTCCTGCATTATATACAAACACCAAAACATCTTATGTACCTACAAAGCAAATCCTGAGGTGGAAAGGTACAAAAAGAAATATTTCAGTGAAATATAACTTGACTATAAATCCTTGAAATAATTGGTGACAACAGGAATATTGTAATAAGACTCAACTAAAAGAACTCTGCAAGGCTGAAATTAAGGGCAGGTTTAGGGCAATCCTGAAGAGTTTCTGAGATGAAAATCACCTAGAGATCCTAAAGCCATCCCAGATCCTCACTGCAGCCTCACTTTGCATCCATGTATTGAATACTGGTAAACAATAATGCTTTTAATGTCAGATTTAAAATTTTTGTTTGTTTAAACACACATATTCAAAACAAAATCAAGTACTTTTCCAATTATTGTATTCCCTAGCATGAAGCTCAGTTCAAGATACACATAGTTAAGGGTGAGTGGAAGGTAGTGCCTATTTTTCCAGAGGAAAAAAAAAAATAAATCTACATCTTGATACTTGTTTTCATTCCTTCTGAAAAAGAAGATCTCAGCAGCTTTAATATTAAAAAAAAAAAAAAAAAAAAAAAAAAAAGGAGCTAAAAAACCACCCAAAAAAAAAAAAAAAACAAAAAAAAAAAAATGCTCTTGCCTTTAAAAGAATGGAGGAAAGATATCAATACGGGGTTTAAGATATTTTAAAATTACTGCTGTGTAATGTCTGACTATTCCTAGTGTGTGTTCCTTAATTAAAAATCAAAAAAGAAGAGAGTTCATTTTGATGTAAGGATCCACCTAGATATAGAAGATACAGGTTTTCACCTCTCATATACTTTATTTAAAGTAGGAAATTTAAGGTATGTTTTTTGTATCTGAGCTTCATAGTTAGTCTTTCTCATGCAAAGAATAATTGCCTGCCTCAAGTGACAAAGCTCCAAGAAAAAGGAGCTAGTCTGGCTGAGTCATAATGCATAGTTAATATAAACCTCTTTCAAGTCAGCTCACATTCAGAAAAGAACCAAATATTAAAACAAATTTCCATGCTTGATACTGATCTTAGATCTATCTTTTCAAAAGGTTGGCCTGGTAACATGGTCATGTATAAAGTGCCTGTCAGCTGTGTCAGTGCTCTGTCACCAAGACAGAGCCATAGTTCAAAGCTTCCTGCTTTCCAAGAGAAACAGAAATCAAAGATATCAGAGCCAAATCCAAGGATGTTGAAATAATTCAGAATTAGTCTCTCACAAAAATACAGTATTGCTTGCAGCTGAGAGAAGAGTAAATAAGTGTATCCATGCATAGGCTAAGAGAACAGCTGCTATTACCAGCAAATTAGGATATTAAAACCCCAAACAATGCAAATATTGATTTAAAGCAAGACTAAAGCAGTGGAATGTGACTCCCAAAGCAGGCTTATGTTCATTAGGGATTCATTTTGCTTACTTTTCTGCTATTAGGGAAATGATGTATCAGGTATGAGAAGACAGCTCATATGCCACTCATATGAAAAGGGTAAGTTCTGCAGGGATATTTGCCAGAAAACAGTAACTTAAGCTAAGTATTGTTGAACTGCAGAGATGTTAAGAACAAATGTTGTTTATTGGTTTATTTACCTGATTATATTTGGCAAGGGAGAAATCAATATAGTTAGTCAGGGATAAATTGCAGGCTTGTTACCTAGTATAACTCGAACAGCTTGTGTAGAGATAATTAGCACAACCTGTCTTAACTAAATTAGCACTTCAAAGTGAAAGGAGATAGAACCAATTTTCTCAACAATTATTATATGTTGTGGTAGCACATGAAGAGAAGCCTTGCTAACTTGGATAGATGTTGCAGTTCTTATCTGTTTAATATGTACACTTCTAGTTATGTATGTGCATGCATAGATATAAACAAATATTGGAATGCATTGCAAACCAAAAGAAATGAAAACATGATTGAGAAGAAATGTTTTCTCCATCATTATTTGTATATATTCAACCAAAGGAACAAGGTTATTTTGACAAAGTTATTTAAACTTTTAATTAAAAGCTGAAACATGAAGTTTCCTTCTAGCTAGAAACAGCTTCAGTTCATCCACAGACATGAATAAACACTGTAGACTAATCATAGAATTATAGAATCATAGAATGGTAGGGGTTGGAAGGGACCTTTGGAGATCATCAAGTCAAATAGCTTAGAAAAGGAGACTGGCTGTTACTGTGAAGGAGAGTCAGTGTCAAATCAGACATTTCATGTGCATTTTCATCAGGTAAAAGGATTCTTCATGATCAAAAGAACCATACTCACATGAGAAAAGGCTCAAAGTGGACGTCAATCCATATAGGATCTCACGCACAGGAAAAGAGGAGTTGTCTTTCATCTTAGCAGACCTCTATGGTTAAAATGATATTATAGATCTTCTCTAATTAAACTTTGCTGATCCTAAGGGAATTCCCAGTAGAATTTTGTATAAATATAGTATATATATATATGTATATATGATGTAAACAACAACAAAAAAATTTTTAACAGTAGATCAGGATGATGGAGGTTTATGTTTTTGTTGCCTTTGAATTTATTTTTTTTATTGCTTCAATTTTCAGAAAGAGATCTAAAAAACCCCACAAAAAACCCCCCCACAATTTCCTTCCCATCCATGCATGCTCAGAATGTAGTATCACAAAAGAATCAAGGAGAAGGATTCTGAAAATAAACTCACAAAGATATGGGAGATGTATACAACTGTGAGAAAAAGCAGTACAGTGGAAAAAAAGAAAAATGATAGCCTAGGGAAAAAAAAAAATAAAATCTGCTGCTTTTGTTGTTTGCATTTTTTGGTGTGTGTTAGGGTTTTTTTCCATGCTTCAGTAATTATTACCATGACTCTCCTTTTTTTCTTGAGCTAGATAACTTTGACTCAACTTTATTAATCTGCAATTCATTCACAGAACTAGCTGTTCCCTAGACACCCAGCCCCCTGAGCTGGAAGACAGGGAAGGGGAGCAGTATAAGACCTTCACAATCCAAGAGGAAGTACTCAGTGACCTGCTACACAGCCTATGGGGTCGTAGGGGTTACAGCCAAAAGTACTGAAGGAGTTGGTGGCTGTGCTCAACAAACCTCTCTCCATCATTTACCAGCAATCCTGGCTAACTTGGGAGGTCCTAGTGAACTGGAGGCTAGCAAATGTAACACCCATCTACAAGAAAGGATAAATGGAGGATCTGAAGAACTGGAGACCTCTCAGACTGACCTTGTGCCAGGGAAGGTCGTGGAGCAGATCATGTTGAGTGCCATTATGTACAATATATAGGACAACCAGGCCATCAGTCCCAGTCAGCATGCGTTTATGAAACAGAGGTCCTGGCTGACAAACCTATCTCCTTCTATGACAAGGTGACCCACTTAATGGATGAGGGAAAGGCTGTGGATGTTGTCTACCTGGACTTCTGTAAAGCCTTTAACACTGTTTCCCACAGCATTCTCATGATAAAACTGTTTGCACATGGCTTGGATGGGTGTATGTTCTGCTGGGTAAAACACTGGCTGGGCAGCTGGGCACAAAGAGTGGTGGTGAATGGAGTTAAATCCAGCTGGTGGCAATTCACAAGTGGTGTTCCTTAGGGCTCAGTATTGGGACAACTTTTGTTTAACATCTTTATCAATGATCTTGATGAAGAGACAGAATGCACCCTCAGTAAACTTGCAGATGACACCAAGTTAGGTGGGAGTGTTAATCTTCTTGAGGGTAAGGAGGGTCTACATAGGGACTTGGACAAACTGGATCAATGGCCCAAGGTCAACTGTATGAGTTTCAACAAGGCCAACTGCCGGGTCCTGCACTAGGGCCACAACAACCCCATGCAATGCTACAGGCTTGGGGAAGTGTCTGGAAAGCTGCCTAGCCAAAAGGGATGGGTGGTACTGATCAGCAAGTGGCTGAATATGAACCAGCAGTGTACCCAGGTGGCCAAGAAGGCCAACGGCATCCTGGCTTGTATCAGAAATAGTGAGGCAAGCAAGACCAGGGAGGTAATTGTCTCTCTGTACTCAGCACTTGATGAGGCCACACCTCTAGTACTGTGTTCTGTTTTGAGTGCCTCAACACAAGAAAGACATCAAGATGCTAGACCAGGTCTAGAGAAGAGCAACTGAGCTGGTGAACAAGTCTTATGAGGAGCAGCTGAGGGAACTGGAGCTATTTAGTCTGAGGAAAAGAAGGCTGAGGGGAGACCTTAGCGCTCTCTACAGATACTTGAAAGGACATTGTAGAGAGGTAGGCACTGGTCTCTTCTCACAAATAACTAGTGACAAAACAAGAGAGAATAGACTCAAGCTGTTTAAATCTCAAGGGAGATTTAAACTAGACATTAGGAAACATTTTTTCACTGAAAGGGTTGTCAGGCATTGGAACAGGCTGCCCAGGGAGGTGGTTGAGTCACCATCCATGGATGTGTTTAAAAGCCATATAGATGTGGTGCTTGAGAATATGGCTTAGTGGTGGACTTGGTAGAGTTAATGGTTGGACTTGATGATCTTAAAGGTCTTTTCCAACCTTCATGATTCTATGATTCTATGATTGTTTATATGCATTCTCTCCAAGAACCAAGTATCTCCAAAAGTGATTAACACACTTCTAAGAATCTTAAAGATATTATCTATCTGAAACTATGAAAATCAGTTGGAAAAGTGTTCCTAAGGGAAAGGATTCCCATGAACCTGGAAGCTATTTGAAATGGCAGTATAAATTTATCTGGCATTTGTAAGAATTGCAAACGATATATGAAGAACTGTAACTTATTGTGTGCTGTATTACTAGGTTTTATTTTTTCCCAAATATTCCAAACCCTTTTATTTACAAAGTCTGTGCCACAGAACAGTTAAAGAAATAAATCTGTCAAAGTGCTCCAACCTATGACCTACAGTTTTTATTACAGATGTTGAAAGTTTTCAAAAACTATTTATAGTTCTTGAAATAAAACTAATCAGAAATATCTAATAATTTAAAAATTGTGTTAGCAATGACTTAAGTGCACAAATAATTCAAACATAATAAAAGGAGAATTATTCTTCTCCATGTTTTTTCTGAAGGGTAAACTGCTGTGAGTATAGAGAAGTCATTGAAAATACCTCATTCAGTCATATTTCAGGATTACTACAAGATCTCATCATATTACACTTTCTTGAATAAAATGAAAGGACTAGGCAGAAGAACTTATTTCATGATGAGTCTGACAATATCTTGAGGACGTCATTACAGCAAACTGATACACTACAAGTGGAAGATTACATTCAAATTCAGAAAGAACTGTAAAGACTCTTAGTGACAAACAACTCATAAAGATGACATTTTTAAATTTGGGGAAGTAATTATTAAGTTAAAAAAAATGTGTTCTTTGTAACTTTTCATTTTGTTGAAAGTTAAATAACATATAGTATATATTGCCAGGTAAAAGCTTTACTATAAACACCTAATACATGGATTTAAGATATTTCTTAAATTAATATAGTTAGGATTAAAAAAAAAAATAAAGAAAAAAACCCAAACCAATTCATAAATATTGTTGAAATCAATCTGTCTTTGTAAATGTCATTCAACGATTTTATTTTGCTAGGATTTTTCCTATGCCCTCATTGCTATATTAGATTTATGTTTTCAAAACATTTTGGGCATAAAAAGCTGTGAAGGAAATTTCAATACTGTTACATTTTGAGATGACTCTTACTATATAAGAGCAGTCAATACCATACCTGTGTTTAAAATAATGCAATTAGATTGCCATCCTTGTTTTCAAGTCTTTTACTCTACATGACTAATGGAATTAATTGTCTTTTGCAGGCTTACTGTTTTTTGGTACAAAAAATCCAGATAGAGTTCTTATCTTATGGCACTTTGTACTATGTCACTGTAAGAAACACAAAATGATCCCAGTTAGTCACTGAGCTATGATAATTCTGCACTGATAAATATGATGCCTATTCATAATACTCAGGTTAGTATTTTCATTCTTCTGTTTCATCAGACTGAGAATAACAGAAATTAAATAATTTTGTGGAATGTGTATAATAAGGCTACTTTTTAAATGACATATCAATGTAAACTATGGCACTGTATCATGGTTTTATTTAAAATAATGTTTAAAGGTTGACCTGGGACACTGTGAGACTTGAATGTCTAACGGAAAATAATGTTTATAGTAATCTCTAACTTCAGAATGTTATTATGATAACTACTGATGTCTTTTACAGAACCTATGATGGAATGAGCAAAGGAAGACATGCCTTTGAAAGTCTTGGTATGAGTATGTAAGTTCTGTAAAGAGAATACTCCTCTGGTACAGAAAGACTGAGCAATATGCTATATTGAGAAATGCTTTATTTAAAGATAGGTGTCTAAGAAGTAAGCAACTACTCATTTTTTTCTTAGTGCTAGGGAAATACAGTGGAACCTACATACAAAGCAGAATTCTGCTATCATTAAAATCAGTGACTAGATTTTTTTTCTAGTCAATATAGTAAATATCTGCATACAAAATTAAAAAATGTAAATGGTAATACAATCATAGTGAGTTGTCTGCTTTTATCACTTCAGGGAGGATATAAGGGACAGGCATTCGTCATCATTACAGATAACTGAAGCACTGACTTGTAAAAACAAAAATGAGCAGAAGTATCAGAAATGAGCAGAAGCATCAGATTTTTGCCAAAAGCAAAGTTCCTTTTCTACCCAAAGGAAGAGCCGTATAATATGTACTCCTGGTTAAAACAAACAAACAAACAAACAAACAAACAGAATGCAGCCAGATTTCCTTCTCTCTGACTACAGTTTCATCTGGAAGAAAAATGTGACAGAAAATGTGTCTCCTAAAAAAATTCAGCACCATATTAAATGTCAATGACAGGAAGCACTTATCTATGAGTGCATAGATAAGTAATGGTGACTAGTATTTGACAATGTCTTTTCTCCACATGGCTGTATTTTTTTTTCAGTTTACCACCTGCGGTAGCCCTTTCTTATTACAATGTGACTTTTTTTCAAAGTTCCAGAAACTTCGGACATCAGTCCACCTTAATAAAATCAATTTTTATAGTCTGAAGTTATGGAATTTAGTGAGGGGGCGAACAGTTTTTAAGTGACAAAACATATCTAATTTCATACTACTATCCTTGTTTCCAACTTCAGAATATGAAATAGAATGAATATCACTAGATTTTTTTTTTTTAAATATTTTTAGTATCCATCCTTAGGGTTGATCTTTATGAATACAGTATGTTTTCTGCAATTAATATTTAGAGTGAAGTTAATGACCCTTTAAAGAATCAGATACAGCCTGTTGGCAGCAAGCAGGAATTATAACAGTGCAGGACATTTATTCAGTGTGAAGGTACTGAAAAAAAGTAAAAGCAAGAAATGGAGGGATTATCTCCTTCCTTCTCAAAACACTAAGCATATAAAAATGTCAAGCAGCAACATCTACTGATTTACAGCAGAGGAAATGTTACATACTTAGGTACTCAGGATTCAAAGATGGAAAAAAGCAATTGGATTCACAGCAATGGGTTGCTGGAAAAGATAATTTCAGCATCTGAAGTACTTGCAAATAATACAATTACATACTGATACCCCAAACTCTTACTGCAGAGGAGAGAAAAAATTAAGTCTATATTCTAAATCAACTATGGACAATGATCACAGGATAGAATCAGTAAAAATACTGTTTACTTTGTAAGTAACAGCTTCTGCATGTCACATTAGTACACAGAAAGGAAAGAAACTTCCTGCAGAAATGGGTTCGTTCACTTAATTTTTTCCCCTTGCAGCTATTGCAATATGGTTATCAGGGGAGGGGTCGGAGATGTCATTAGTGGTTGGTTTGTTTGTTGTTCTTGTTGTTTTTTGTTTTATTTATTTTTGTTGTTTGTTTTGGTGTTTTTTGTTTGTTTTGTTTGTTTCTTGATATTTTTTTTTTCTGATTGCCTGGTAAATACTATCCTGTGGCAACTTCAATGTGAGCTATAAAAGACATTACCCATGTCTTTAGAAATTTACAGGCTAAATGGACAAATAGCAAGGGATCAATAAGAAATTCAGAAAATGGCACTAATTGGTGGTTTGGTTTTAATGGGATCCTGACAACTTTCCTTAGAATAATTTAGCAATTACGTGCCTCCACGAAAAGAAAATATTCAGGAAGACTAATAATTAAGAATACTTGGAGTTCCTTTGCTTTGTATTCCTTCATTTCACCTAACAGGTACAGTGGATTAGCTGAAGGTTGTTGTGAGATCCAGCCCTACTGATCTAAAAAAACCTTTCTGAATTATGGAGCAGGATGGGGAAGATACAGAGATTATATGGGGAGGGAAATAAAAAGTCTACATCAGTGTTGTTATATAAAAGAGAGACAAAGATTCATTTGGAAAGGTGGCAAGAACCTTTGAGACACAGTCATAATAAAAAATGAGGCACTCTGAAAAAACTTAACGGAGACATGTAACAGTGAATAGATTTTTTTTTCAGGATCAAGCAAAAATAAATTCTTCCATTTCTTATCATCTAGTTTGGTTTTGTTTTACTAATGTTAAGTAATATAATAATCTTATACCATTGACATTCATTTGTAAATTTAAAATTTATAATTTAATTACCCTGCATTCACTAAAAGCCTTTAATACTTTTATGTGAATGTGTATGATTGTTGAACTAGGTCTTATTTCCAAACCACTAATTATTTGTGATCAGTGAAGTCTAACTTGTTTTTGTTGCATACGTTATCACATAGTTCACATGTGTGTCCTCACTGTAAAGCTCACAGAGTGCTACTTCTTTTGTACACTTTGGTACATATTCAGATTTCTGTTCCTGTGAACTTTCTTGAATTTGCATATTCAAACATACATTCAAAAATAAAGATAAAAAAAAGATTGTAGAACATATTTATTTTTAAGTACATCATCGAGGAAAACAAAATTTTAAATACTGAGATTTTATACTGAAGATCTCCGACTAAAGGAAAATACTTGTGAGGGTTCATTTCTCACAATATTTTAACATGTGCATTTATTAAAAGCTCTATTACAATTTTTTAAAATAAAGGAATGTAACTGAGCACTCATTTCTACAGTTCTTAAGGAAGACTTTCTAGGCTAATCTGTAAAGAGATCAAGGTTACACAGAATCACAGCATCACAGAGTGATAGGGGCTGGAAGTGACTTCTGTAGATCATCTAGTCCAACCCCCCTGCCAAGGCAGGTTCACCTAGAAAAGGCTGCACAGAAATGCATCCACGCGGGTTTTGAATGTCTCCAAAGACACAGACTCCACCACCTCTCTGGAGAGCCTGTCCTGGTGCTCCATCACCCTTGCAGTAAAGAAGTTGCTCTTCATGTTTAGATGGAAATTTCTTACAGAAGTCTACAAAAGTCACTGATTATATCAATATTAATAAACATTGTGTTGCAATAGAATTCTGAAGAATGAAAAAGGTTGTGTCAAGCAGCTGATAACTTAAATACACTTCAGCAGCATTTAGTTCCAGTCAGCTTTAGTCTGGTCCTACAGGTGCAGTGCTAGTTCCTGGTTGCAGCACAGCACGTGCATTCCTAGAGTGCATCTTGCAGATTAAATTAATCTGAAAGGAATCCAGTCTATGTGGTCTGAAACAACTTTTTGATGCATATCAAAATACGATTACTGAGGCTGATGGAAAACTTGTTTCCAAAACATTCATGATTTAAACTTAGACTTCAATAAAGTGAATCAGTTAGGTGCTTCATCATATATATTATAGAATAAGCAAGGGATGAGCTTTTGTAATAAATCCTGTAAACTGTAATGTGTTTTGTGACCTACACAGAACATGTATCTTTAAAACAGTGAGAAAATCTATAAATAAACAACAACAAAAAAATACCCTTACCATGCATTGATACATTTTTAGAGGAAAAAATATTTTCCACACTCTTCCTGCTCTTAAAGTAGTGATTATACCTGAATCTCACTCTCATCATTACATTAAATAAGTTTTCCAATAGAAACAGAATGGTTTACATGTTCTTCTGCTCCACTGATTTGCATTCCTCACTTAAATAAGATGTGCTTTACAGGAATTTAATATTAGGGAAAGTGAAGGAGTAACATCACTATTAAGAGCCCAATGCTGGGCATGATTTTATTCTGCCAAGTGTTCATATAGTTCTCCCAATATATCTCAGTCCTCACAAATACATTTCCAGCTCTAGTCTGGCTTATCAGGCAGAAGCTGCCAATGGTGTTGAATTATGCCAATCCACAAATCCTAAATGAACATACATTTTTTGTTTTATTACTGTATATTTTATTTTTAAATGAAGATTGATTTTTAGACATATCTGTGGCATTAATTTGTGTCTCTAATTAGAGCTGTATCTTGTCACATTATCACTGTTGATTATTTTATGTTAGAGACAAATATAGATAAATCCAATAGCAAATCTTTTATTTTTAATTTCTAAAATAAATCAAGCATTGACTCAGAAACAGTGCTCCTGACACTTGAAAACATAATTAAATTGGTGCAGAAAGAAAACAAATTGTAAAAATACAAAAGATCCTTCAAAAATTCTTTAGAATTTGGAATAATAAAGGTTGCCAAAACATTTTCATTTTCATATATGCATATATTTTTCATTAAAAATGACAGTTGCACTTGAATATAATACAAAATTACAGTTTCTGCTTTGACTTGCAGTAGAAAGTTCAGAACTACAGGTAGTAAGGGAAGCTTTATAATATTTCTAGTTAAATGAAAAGCTAACAGTACAAATCTTTGCAAAAAACCTCTTCTCTTGTAATTTTACAGCTCAGTTTTCCTGAGTCAAGGAGTTCAGATATATCAGAACATCTGGAGTTCTGAGGCTTTATTTGAAACCAGCTATACCTCTCCTTCCAAGAATCTTAAGGTTTGCCTACCTGCAACAGCCACAAACTTATGTTTTCATCTTCATCTCATGCATAAATACTTGTACCAAGTATCAACTCGCATCAGCTGCAGAGAAAACCAAACTACCTGTCTGAAAGCAGTGAACAACCAGACTTGCAGATATGTAAGGAAGCTGGTGAAGGGTCTAGAGAACAAGTCTTATGAGGGGCAGCTGAGGGAACTGGGGTTGTTTAGCCTGGAGAAAAGGAGGCTCAGGGGAGACCTTACCACTCTCTATAAGCTGCTGAAAAGGAGATTCGAGTGTGGTGGGTGCCTGTCTCTTCTCCTAAGTAACAAGCAATAGGGTAAGAGGAGATGGCTTCAAGATGAGCCCGGGGAAGTTTAGATTGGATCAGGAAACATTCTTTCACAGAAAGAGTTGTAAAGAACTGGAAGAGGCTTCCCAGGGAAGTGATGGAGTCACCATCCCTGGAGATGTTTAAAAGGTGCATAAATGAAGGGCTTAGGGACATGGTTTAGTGGTACACTTGGCATTGTTAGGCTAAAGGTTAGATTTTATGATCTTAAGGGTCTTTTCCAATATAAACAAATCTATGATTCTGTACCATGGAATGGAAGGAATTAAATAAAAACTTAAAGTTTGAGGAAGAACAAACATTCTCCATGGTTTGTTCTAGACACATGCATATTTGTACATGGACATACCATATTTTCTCTGCCAACAGTGTCCTTAAAGTATTCCTTCCATTAAGTAGCTACCTCTTATTGAAAAAATTGTAAGACTGATAATTTTTCATAGTTGGAACATCCTGTATATGACTAAATTTATAGGTTTCCAGATGAGTAAAAATTGTATTCTTTTAAAAGAACCTGACAGTTTTCTTCTCCACCTTGACCCACATTAATACCAACATTGATGGAATGTGACTGATGTAATAAAACAGTATATTTTTAAAAAACATACTGAAAATCCAGTTTTAATATTTAAATTTAGGCAATGGCTGATTATATTTTTATTTCATTAATCCATTATATGAAAGCTAAACCAGTCACTACTCAATGTAACTATTTCAAGAAAAGGAGTCCTGAGGTAACACAAAAATTCGGGGGATTGAGGATTTATTTGATCCACTAACACCTAGTGAATAAATAGCCTTCCAAGTTTTGAAAGTATTTTCAATAACTTAAAAGAAGCTTTTTGCTCATGGTTTAAAATGAAAAGATTGAATATAGATATGTTTATTTTAAGAATATAAACAATTTTTATTATAGACTGAAAGAGTTCAAGCTAACAAACCAGAATTTTGCAACACAAACGTGCATGGTGCCTAGATATTTGTTGTCGTTGCTGTTGCTGGTTTTGGCCAACTTTTTCCTTATCACACAAATATGAACAGGCAATAGGACTGTCCATTTAAAATCATCTGGGTATTAGTTTCCAGGATCTCTGTATCTTCAGAAATCTAAAGTAGTAAACATTTATTACTTGTTGCCACTTAAGAGGGAAAATAAAGTAGCCCCTGTTTAAATTAAAAAAATGCTATTAGGAACAGTTCATCTGCATTGCTTTGAACTTTACCAAATAAGATTAAGTTATAAAACACAAGTATTCAAGTATTTGGTTGATTCTCTCATGATAATTACAACATTACAAAATCAGACTTCTAAGATCTGTTCCCTTTCACATGACATCATTGTCTCCTCTAAAACTGGAAACTATTATTAGGGCTATCTTTAGAAAAAACTTTTCAATTAAATTATATTAAATAGTAATGACTTAGGTTGCATTAATTTTGTAAATTGTGTAGAACTCCAATATATATATAAAATAAGAATTTTGATGAGCAAATTCTGATTTAAGGGAAATAAATTTAGCATATTCTGAATATTACCAGTAGTGAAAAAGTGATTACCAACATCTTTTTCTTTAAGTATTAGCAGTGTTAGACCTGTTTTCAATGTTTAGCATAATTAATAAAACAGAACATTGATAGCTCCTAACTCCATGAGTACTCTTATATTTTGATTTCCCATATAAAATAGTTTTTATTATTTAACGGACTCTAGTAAAACAACATGTTCTCATTGAAATAGTCTGGAATTCTATGTTTATTTTTAATTTAAGAACAAATAATTATGTAACAAACATCTAACAGCTACTCCCAGTGGAAAAATTACTTTCAGGATTTCAACTGGTAAAATAATTATTGTCATAATTAGAACATCTCTGATATGTGAGCTCTGGTCTCTGATCCCTACAGTGGCATGTAAAAGCTACTCTAAGAGAAATATTACACAGAAAATAACTCAAGAATTAAGATGTCTATGAAAGAATTATTTAATGCCGATAAAAAAAATCTATGACCTGTTATTACTGGAATTTTATTATTATTTGTAAACTAAAATATTTTAATTTAGACTTTAGTATTGTTAAAAAAATGGAAATGTATTAAGATATGGAAATGCATAAGGTGAACAGCCACATGACCTTAATGTACTGAGCTCTCTAAAGCTCCCTGCACAGCTCTGATACCAATGGGAATGCTGCTTTCCACAGACAATTTGCATTTCTGACACAGTCTTCAATCACTGTCCTCATCAACTCGTAGTATATGAGGGATATCTTCATCTTCTTCTCACTAAGATCTTGAATGTTATAGCATATAGTGAATGTTTGACATGTCTGTCTAAAATTATTTAGATAGTGTCTCAGGCAAAAACTGCTCATCTCTCATGTTTTAAGTCAAAACAGGACTGAAGCGGTTTTCTGATTTAATAACAACATGTGATTAACCAGCAATGAGTGAACTATACATTCAGTATCAACATCACTAATACAACAGATGAGACACAATACTAAGCACCAGCAAACTCTTAAAACATCCTTTTCTAAATAATCCCAAACCCTTCTAACACTCACACGCACCCCGCTCGCCCCCTCCCCTTCCGCGGGCTGTGCGGGAGCCCTTTGCACCCCCCCGGGGAGACGCGGTCGCTCCGAGCGGCCCCAGGGGCCCTCTGTAAAGCTCCCTACGCAGCTCTGATGCCAGTGGGAATGATGGTTTTCCCGCCCCGTATCCCGCGGTGCGGCAGCCCCGGCGGGGCCGGGAGCACACCGAGGCGGGGGCGGCGGGAGGGGGGAGCAGCGCTCCGGGGCGCCCCGCGGGAGGCGGCGCTGCCCGGCCCGCCCAGAGCGGGCACCAC
>WTSP01017844.1:54278-71479 GCA_025331215.1 Actenoides lindsayi | reverse complement strand
CACCCCCCAGCCTCTGGTGCCGTGTGAGCACTGGCAGTCATAACACGGGTGTGTTATCAACACCCTCCAGCTCCCAGCATTGCAGCATAAGGGCTGGATGGGGAAAAGCAGCTCAGCCAGACCCATTACAGACATCAAAGAGGAAAATGCATAAGAATAGCTGATCTTTTTACATTACAAGCAATGGGAAAGCAATTTTTTTAAATTACATTCCTCAGTCTATACTAATAATCATCATGGAATAAATTTGATCCTCACTGCTCTAGCACCCAACCAAACATTTTAATATCACTATGGCAAAAATAACAATAATAATAATAAGCACAAGAGCTGTCCATTCTCAAATAACTAGTGTGTTTTGAATAGCACAGTGTGGAGTTTCTCAATAAATTAGCACAGACAATTAAGCACAGGTGTTTTGAAAGGATCTTGTTAGTTGTCCAAGATACCAGAATTTATGAGCAGAATGCTTTCCTCTCCCTAGGAGAATTTCCATTAAAAAAAAATAAATAATCCAAAATACTTTCCAACTAATGATAAGTAACTGATATAACAAGAATTGACAGGTCACAACTTGCTCCTTCACCTTAAGTCAAAGCTGTAGGATTCATAAAGTTTTAAATGTGTTTAAATATGCAAAAACTCAACTGGAAATTCCTGGTTTAAAGCACCTGCTATCTTCACCTGAACATTGAAAATATGAAATAAGTTAACTTTTAAAATGCATTTCTTGAACCATACTCATAACTGATATTCTGAAAAAGTCTAGCCAAAACTTTTTTTTTAAATGTAGTAATTTTATTTCTCAGATAAGATTGCATGGTACTTTATAATTCAAAATCTTTTTAATAAATATTTTAGCATATAAAAATGACCTCCCTAAAATGCATACTAGCCCTGTATTCACAAAAAGAAAAATAACAAGGTAAAGTATGCACTTTTTTAGTAAGGAAGGAAGTAAAAATTAAAACAAAAAAATAATTCTCTAAATGTACTGTAGAATTATTACTGTAAAATTATTAGTCCAAAATCATATTATATTCTATGAACAGTCATTTAAGTATTTCATAACATGAACTGGCAATGATTTAAAACTATTTGTTTTCTCTAACAGTTTTGACAACTAAGATTGAAGGAAGAAGTGATGGCTAAAATACCAAATTTTTAGAAATCCTGAAGAGCACCCTAAAAAATGTCAATTTTATTAGTACATAAGTTATAAGTTTTGATTGTTTCCCTCAAATACCTGTAATTATTTTTATTATGCAACAGAATATTAAGGAAATAAAAGAAAGATCTCGATATTTCTTAGGAAGATACTCAAACTCTTTTTTACAAACCTAATTATATTAATATTTATACATTAAAAATCATTTCCTCAGAATGAGACACATCATGAAAATACTGAGACAGCTAAAAAGGAATTAATATAAAATAATTTTGAAAGGTTCCAATTACTAATTTCTCTAGAGGATTTTGATCTTGGTGCTTCATCTTGATAAGGCCAAAATATTTCCTGACACATCCAACATGTTTCAGAAGAGCTTTAAGAGTTTTAAATTTGAGCATTTTCAGGCATGAACCTTATCTTCTAAGCTCACTTTTTGAAGGATCACCAGAAGCTGGAGAAACACTGGGGTCTGGAAGGAAATACTGACTTGGGAGAGAGACCTCTTATTGCTTCAAAATCTCTAGCTCCTGAATAGCTTGGTATAAGCCTGGGATCCTTCTCACTTAAGATCAACCTTTAGAAAGGCTTTTGAGAAGTTCTATGGGTGAACAAGCTTTAACAAGTTTCTAATGTCTGCCAGTCAAGGAGGACTGCATCTGGTATTGACATGGTTCTGCAAATATTTTAAAATAGGATTTGATTCTAAATGATCTTGTAAAAATTTAGGGATAATATTTATGTATTGTTCTTTAGAAGCTAGGTGTTACAGTGTCACCAGTTGTTCTATTCTAGCTGTGTGAAATGCAGAGTAAGTAAAAAAAGGAAGATTTCTCCATAAACATTTTCTCTATACAAAAATACTTTATTTTACCCTCATGCTCAAGCCTGTAACATTCAGTTAGGAGAATAATTTCTTTAGAAAAGTTCTTTTTCTTGAAAATATATTTGGCAATGAAGTGCATTTGTAGGGTTCTTGGGTTTAGGTATAACATACAGTGTTCATACTTATCATATGATAATAATCTTTGAGATCACTATCATGAAAATAGTCTAAAGCAGCGCTAAATTCAGCTGGCTAACTAATTTTAATTAAATGACTTTTTTTTTTTTTTTTTGCATGGAATATATGTAAAATATATGTTTGTCTTTATGTATGTGTTTGAGAACATGTAAAATTCTGTCTTCTCATATTTGGATCATGAGGGAAAGATAACTGGTAACAATACATCCTCCAGAAGCAGTATTCCTGTATTACATTTTCTGATAGATAATCTGAGTTTAAATGAGAGTTTGGGATAGGATAATATTCAAGAATCAAGAGTTTGTAATATTCAATATCATATACTCAACATTCAAAATGAATTAACAATTAGCTGCTGTGAGTTTAGAATACGATACAGAAAAGGAATGGGCTACAGTCTTCTGCTTTCTGAGTACTTTATTCCCCTAACAATTATTAGATACTATGAATGTCAGTATCTTTACAGTAGAAACTGGACCAAGTCTTAGCAGAGACATCTGAGTTTACAAATTATTAAAATAATAGGATTTTTAAAGTTATGATATAATAAAGATTGTCTTTACTGGATCATTCTTCCACTGTAAAGTTTAGAATTATATTTGCATTTTTTTCAGATATCATTTTGATCTTTTTCTTACATTCACTTTGATATGTGGTAATAGGGATACAGACATTACTGTATTCATAACTCTAATCTTTAAGTAGCCATCTTTTAAATTTATACAGAAAGACAGCAGGATAAATTAAAACTTTTTAGTCAGAAAGCAGCCTACCTTTAAAGTGGATGGTTAAGAATACAGCTAAGATATACCAACTCTCTACTAAATAGCATGTTAAATTGTCTGCTCTTTTGTTCTTAACAATTCCTCACATTTACAACAAATCTATCACAGCAGTTGCTGAATACTTGTCATTTAACATCTGGTTTATAATGTAGTGAAAACGTGTCTTTTTGATACCTTCTCTTTTCACTGACCTTTTCTTGCATCATAATCATATTGCTGTCAACAGATTCCACAATGTTACGTGCTCCATTGCATCTCACTGTCCCAAACTGTACACAGTGTTCAAATACTCTGAGCACCTTTGTGTAGCAAAGTATGTTTTTCTTTCAGTTCGAGTGATATTTTCACAAGAAATGCAAAGTCAACATATAAAGTCTAGGTCTTGATCAGAAGCTCTGTACAATCTTTCTAGCCAATCTTTTATGCAGATATATCTCTGGATATTAAATTCTGTTTAATTTCCATGAAAGTCAGTTAAACACTCTGATATTGTATAGTTTAGAAATACATACATTCTCTAAATATTTACATTCATGTCTGCTGCTATGTGATACAATAAATTATTTTTTTTGTACTAAGAAACTTTGAGTCGTAGTATCAAAATGACAGGTCTTTGTATATATCTGAAGTTTCAATATAGTGAAGCCTAACACTGAAGAAGAATCATTTTAAACCCCTCTGAATGAGATATGTAGTATCTCTTAGAAAATTAAAATCATCAAAAAAACCTCAACAGACAGTCCAAAGAGAAAGTATTTTTCACAAAACTTAAAAATGCATGAAGCATATCAACGGAATTAGTCCTGTATTTTTCTAAATAGGGACTTCAAAAGAAATATTTCTGACTTTTTGTCAGATACCTCAGTGTTTACAACACTTATTTAAAGTTGTTGGAGACATAACATAGCTAAGGTCTGGTTTGGGTTCACTTCTACAAATCCTGTCTCACAGAAAAGTAAAATGTTACAAACTGGCGAAAAAGTGGATAGTAGTAAAACACAAGTATCTCTTTCAAGATAGAAGTATTTAGGCAACTTAAAATGACAGATCTCATGCTTGTCAATTAATTTCCTTCTTTCAGAATAAGTGCATATTCATGTCTGGATTTTATAAGGAATCATTTAAAGTTAATTCTTGGAGAATTTTGGTAACGATGTAGGTAAAATTTTAATAGGTTTTGATGAAGGATTCCTTCCAAAAGGTATGCTTATTCTCATTCTCATTTTATAATGCTTTTCTTGTAGAAAATTTGTCTTCCTTTTTTTTTTTTTTTTTTCTTCCCTGAATGTTATTTTTGTATCTTTTATTTTACTGATATAAAATTTAACCCAAAATGTCTGTCTTCTTAAGGCACATGGTTACTGTTGTTTGGATTATCTTATAATGTTAGAACAGTAACTCTAAAGGTATTTTAAAGAGGCTTTCTTTTTTTATTTGGAAGCTGGTTTTAATGCTTCTTTTAAAAAGTTCAGTCAGTGCAATATAAAAGATAAACTGGTTTAGTAAAGATTTTATACTCTTTAGTGCTACTTTTAAGCTTAATATCCATTCATTACAAAGAACCAGACAATATTCCTCAATTGAAAAAGGCAAGAGATATAAAAAAGCCCAGTGTGGCTTGCTACAGACAGTTCTTTATGGATCAGTGATTTCTTCACAACCATGCTTCTAATGGACCATCACAGAGGAATCTGTTTAACTGTATTATAGTCTAATCAGAGGTGGCATCTGTCAAACGTGCCTGATTTAGCTCTACCACATATCAGGGTACAGGTTGAGCTGTTAACAAAATAAAGTCCAAATAGCACTGTATACTGACAATAAACACAAGACATGGAGAGGGTTGAAATGTCTGAAAGCAGCTATTTATAAAAATACAAAGCTTTTATTATTTTGACAATAAAAAAGTCAGACTACTAGCTAAACTTCATGCTAATACCATTAATCTACTGTCTGAAGTGAAGGGATATTTCCTCTTTCATAACTTCCTGAAGGCATACAAACAAGACACAGTAAAAGAAAAGTAGGAAGCTAAACCTTAGTTACTGTTCTGTAAGAATCAAACTAGCAGTGTCAGTCAAAAGAATAAGCTATTTGGAAAGTCCTTTTATTTTCCTTTTTTGATAAAAAAAAAAAAAAAGGAATTCTATGTCAGAAAGCCCATTAAAAAGATAGATGCATTCTGCATCTAGACAAATGAGTTCTGCAGAAAAATTACTGGTGAGATTTACTTTTCTCAATACCACTAAGAGCTCTCCAGTGTCTCTGTGTTTGTTAGAACAGGAGTCATTCTGTATATGTAAATCTGCATCTGCTGAAGCATGTTTTGTTCAAAACATATGGAAATAAATAGAAACATGGGAATGTATCTGGAATGGTAATGCTGAAAACTTCAATTTTCTGTGTAACTGGGGTCTAATTATAACACATCTCTCAAAAAACCCCATCTCTCTATCAGATTCTGCCAATAGACCTTAACCCTGACTGTGACTGACCATCTCCAGAGGGTAGATGTCTTCAAGAACATTTAGAATTGGCCTCTCTGCTTGTATTACCACACAAGGATGCCAATTAATGTCATTTGCAATGTGGATTCTTGTCCATTAGAAATGGGACTAAACCCAGTAAATCATTTCACACAGGCCGTTGAATAGCTGTCAAGGGGTAACACTTTCTGTCACTACTGATCTGGTACAGATGTGAAGAAGTGACCTAGAGGTGTAATGCTCTATCTTATTACCAGCTATATGGGCCATCCATCCTCTTTATTTTTAAGTATTTACTTTTGTATTGCACTTGTTTATCTTTGTTCAGGAAGAAGTGCCCTCAGTCTCAGCAATGCTCAAAGACAATTGATCTATGTTATTTTTAAATGTAATATTGGACCTGTATGTTAGGGGACAGAAATCTAAGTTAAGTATTCTTCTTCCACATATGAACATAAGATACCAATTTTCTCTTTTATTCTGCGTTTCATTCTGTTATCTTTTCTTTCACCCATTCTTAAGATAGAAGAAATCTTTCCAAGTGTCAGGATAAAATCGTTACAACATGTAAGAGGATGAGACCAGTTAACTGGGGTCATTGTAGCTCAGGATTCTGACTTTATTGAAAGGCAGAATAGACATCTTGATCTTCTGGTTTAATATGCTAGGAAAACAAGAACAAAAATGTGCGTAGTGTTTGTGAAAATCTCTGGGATAAGATGGCTAATTCTAATCACAGTGCCTTCAAACGATGAGCTCATTCATCACCTATTAACATTGCAGCAAGTCATTTCATTGTGTTTCAGCACTTCAGCATCTCAGGACACATCCTACCCATTTTAAGCATCTGCAAAACTTTTAGCAGCTAAAACTCTACTGTCTATTGATTAAAACTGTGAAAGACAGAGACAAAGGAGGAGGGGAGAAGGGAGAGAGCGGAAGAGAGAACTTGTAAGAACTGCATTTGACATAAAAAACAGGGAATCATGTTAGGTTTGAATTGTATTACATTGATGTATTTTTAATTGACTATGTTAGAATTGGTGTGGGTTAATCTTTACTTTACATAGTAAATATTGCGAAAATGGTAAACTGAGTGTTGATTTCCCAGGGGTCAGCTCAGCAAAGACTGTTCATACATAGATTTTAGATAGGGTAGAGGAGTTAATTCAGGATTCCTCTCCCAATCACACATGTCTACCTTCTGCCTATGTGTATATTTAGAGTAACAGATACACTTATTTTTCATCTTTCTTAGGGCCTTCACAGCGGTTCCCAGAAGCCCTAGGGAGATACATATGCAGTACAGTTCCAAATCGTGTATTGAGAATGACAAGGATCCTTGGATTGTCATAATTTGCATTGACTACAGGACTTTGAGGAAAGAATGCATTCAAAATGGCTTTCAGTTTCTCCAAACCAAGAATTACGCACTTAATACAGTAAGGATAATAAGGGCCTAAGGAGAGGGATTTAGATCTGCCAATAAAATGTTATACATTTCTAATGTTAAACACAAACATTAAGAGTTTAGGACCACTTTGTTATTTCTTCTCTAATGCTTTTGATATAAATGATGTTAGCATAAGGAATAAATAATAATAATAATCAGTTATCAAAACAGGTGTTCCTTCTGTCCTGTCTTTCAGTCTTTCCTTGTGATCATCTTTCAGTCTTTCCTTGTGATCTCTTTCTGTTCAATGATTCCTATTTTTGTGAAGTGAGAAAGAATGCAAGTATGACTAGGTCGTACTGATGAAACACTGGTTGTGTCACTGTTACCATGAAGCTACATCTTCAACAGCTTTGAAGAAAAACAGAAGACTACAGTAGAAGTACAAGCAGATACTTTAAAAGAAAAAGTACAGGATGATTTCAGAGACCACAGATCTATAAACATAAACTGCAAATGAGTAACTGCTAGTAAAAGCAACTTTGAGAGCTGGATAGGATCCATTTTAGGGCATAATTTAAACAGGTGTAGAATTGTGACACAGCCCATTGCAGATACCTGTGATTGATAACACAGCTGGAATAATCTTTAGATTGCTTATGAGACAAAAAAAAAAAAAACCAAACTAAATACAGATATGCCTCTTTTCTACAGAACTATGTATGCAAAACTGGTCAGACGTATTCTGTACTGATACTGAGCTATCACTTTGTTATCATGAAAAGAAAATATACCTCTCTTTCTTGTACTGGCACTAGTACAAGTCTTTTTTCTGAGACTCAGTTGTAATTGGTATATGACACAATCTGTGTCATGCTCTTAAGGCAGAAATAACTTCATTAGTCTTTTAGGCAGAGTTCATTGTCTTTGACAAGGGAGAAAAGCAAATTAGACAAATGGAGACTTGTCAAATCTCTTATTCTGTTTAAATTTTTTTTTCCATATCTAAGAATTACATATTTGTCTATCTACATTGCTATAAATATTTGTTTGGTTAATATACACAGAAATATATCACATTTGTAACAGAAAAAAATAAATCAAATGTATTCCTGTCACTTAACAAGTTATTCAATAATAAGTCATATTCTATACATGCATTTTTCAGCCTATAGCAATAGAAAATAATGTGACTTTGCTTACCAGTAAGTATTTTGGTTTTTGATATTCACTGGTGTTTCTTAATTTACATATCCAGCACACTACAAAAAGTACACACAGGTGTTACGACTGATAAACGGTGACCTATTAAGCAATAATAACTTTACAGGTATCTGAGTCCTATCTCATATTTAGATAGTATAATTAAGATTTACCATCTTGGAAAGAAATAGGGTTGTTAAAAGCACAAGTATAAGGAAAATTTATTTGTGCTCTTTTTTAAGGCAGTTTAGACAGCAACATAGCAAATGTAAAGATGCAAAATCAAAATAGATATAAGATGCATGTGTCAGGATTTTCAGTTGTTTATGATTCCTACTGAATTTGAGACCTTTGAATGTCAAAGTATTTCTATGAACTAAAAAAATCCAACAAAATCCATCTCTTTTCACAAGTCCTCCAAATTTGGCTTTGCTACAATTTGACCATCTGTTTGTGCTGGACTTAGATTCCTGTGATACTGGCAATAGCCAGTACTGTCTCAGGTGGTGAATGGAAGAGAAGAAATGGTGACATATGGTAGTAGGATGTTTAATCCAGCCGAGCAAAAACAAATTGTGCTACATAAAAGCAATTACAGTTTATCTTTTATTCACGGAACATACTAAATGGCATTTTAAAGATTATAGTGACTTACATTTTTTAAGGACTTAGTAAAAATTAGTCAAATGTTTTTAGGATAAAAATATAAAAACTATTTTGCAACCTGCATTCTGAGTTGGGGGAGTAAGAAAAAGGCTCATGCTATTGGTTTAGGTTATGAACTTAGGTTTAATAGAGAGCTGAAAACTTTCACTTGGTAGTACCTCAGAAAGCACATTTTGAACACCTCTATTAATTTACAGGTGTCTTCCTTCAGTGCTTTAAAATACTGTTCATACTATCTGAAGTGGACAGATGGAAAATTAATGTTAAATATTCCTATCTTCTCACACAAAATTCCAGTTGTTTTTAAATTTATGTTATTTGGCTATCCACACTTTTTAGGAATAGGATATGGAAATAGGATTTTCAAACAACTAAAATGGACAACTAGAATAGTGAAATTGCAGAGAAACAGTTTTACCTCCTATGTCCTGTAAGGCTGACAAGTTCTACATAGCAATGCAGATCAAGAACATCTCTTTGTGGAGGAGCACTGTGCTTTATTGTACTCAAGATAAATGGTCTTTCTTTGTATGAAATCTTCACTGTGATACTCCATCAGTCAAAACAAATTCCATCCAGAGACTGATGTGGCCATTTGTTTTTGTATATTCTACCTTTAAATAATGTGCATTGGATTCACACACCTTGTCAGGCAGGAAAAAAAAAAAAAAAAAGAAAAAAAGAGAGAGAGAGAGAAAGAGAGAAAGAATTAATGAATATAGAAAACTAAAAGCAAAATACCATCCTTCCCCAGCCCTTGCACCCCCTGCTCCAAACCCTTACATTAAAGTAATGGAAAAAGATCTGTCAGAGATACAATCTCTTTTCCACAGATAACTTCTGAAAAAGGTTAATCTGTTCGATGCATAAGTGCTCTAACTAACACATAATTATGGTTTCCACTTAATATATTTTCTATAGTGTTCCACATTTAGGTTTTCTGAATAAATGGGCCTATAGATACAACAGATTCCAATACCTACGACATTTTAAGGGTTGGGTTTAGGGCTCAGTACAATGAAGTAGAATGACATTTAATTACTGATGTGCAGCCATTCAGTTCAGCTAATTATGATCCCTGGAGTTTAGTCATCATATGTAATTAACTTTTACTTTCATAAAAGCTTAATGTGCTGCAAAAGCAGCAATGGTTGTGAATGTTACACTTCAGGATTACTGACAGAATTCAAAATGAATTCTAAAAGAAAATTTTTCTCACTAAGTGTTAATATAGCCATCTGCTCTTAAACAATGTACATTTGTTTTAATAGGAGGATAGATATAATTATCTATGATTTTTTTAATTTATTTTTTTTTTAATGGTCAGAGTAACCACAGTATAAGCAAGTGGGAGAACAATTCAGCCCCGGACAAGCAATCATAATCTATTCAAATAAAGCTAGCAAAAAGATGGATAAGCAATATTTGAAAGGCCAGCTGGGTTTTCTTTTGTTTTGTTTTGTGGTTTTTTTAAACAACATCTTTCAAAACATTGTAATTACCAAAGCTTAATTTTATTTGCATTTCTAGTGTGCCTTAGTAGTAGCTATGAAATATAAAGATGCATACAAAGCTATTTACAAAAAATAATGGGTTTTTTAGAAAAGAGGTTCACTACCTCATGAGTATTTAGTCAGCTTTTACTGATCTTTGTTACAGAAAAGAGAAAATAGATCATAGTTCTTAAGTAAAAATAGAGAAGAATTGTATCCAGTTACACCAAAACCTTAAGTTATGCTCAACAAGTCAATTGCAGTGCCTCTGTATGATACAATACAGTGGAGTGCAGGGATATACCAATTAGTTCTGTGTGAATAGGTGGAGGTACCAAAGCACTGTCACAGTTTGGTGAAACTTTCTAATCAGGCTAAAATATTCCATTTCTCAATAGAGTTACATTACCTATTAAAAGCATGTTATCACATATTCACAAAACAGGTTATTTCATTTTAATCCTGGAGAATCCAAAACACATATCCATATTCTTTATTTATGATATTTGTGAGGGTTACTGTTGAACAAGAAAAAGATTTTAACATTATAACACTGGCAGAGCTCAAGCTCCGGCAAAGGAGGCAAGAAGAACTTGGCCACAAGGGAGGTTGCTGAAACCAGCTCAGCCCAGCTCCAGTCAAGGTGAACCCAAACCAGACCACCAACCTGCACTCTCAGCTTGGAAGTATAGATCCTTATACAAAAAATGGCAAAATCATTTTTACTGGGCTACAGTGTAGTAGATGCTTTGTCCCACTGTGTGAGGAATTGTAGAGTGACAGAAGAGACTGGTCCTAACTAAAGAATAAAACACATAAAGAAGATGGTAATAAAAATAACATACTTCTATGAACCTTTAATAAGCCATAGAACACCTTGTACAGAAGAATATAAATAAGGCTGAAGACCAGGAGGAGTTGCCAATTGCAGCAATATGATGGAAACGATAAAAGTTGAAAAGTTTCTTAAACACTCTGACATTCTTTACGTAGTCTAGCCACAGCACAGAAAATCAGGACAGTTCAAGAAATCACAGGATAACAGAGCTGAGCTGAAGTTGGGTCTCATTTACCTGAAAAATTGTTTCTTGCATATTTGTACTATTGCAGATTCATATTGAAGATGAACTAAAATTCTATTGAGAAAAAACTAAAATTTGCTTGGAGATGTTTTCCCATTTGTAGCATATTCTCATTCATTTTGAAATTCCTATTTGTAGATGCAATGGAGGAATTTAAGTGAAAAGTAGACAAGGTTTCCTGCTATCCTGGCTATCTCATGGAACTTCTTTTAAAAATTGAGAAGTTACACATTTTCCATAGTAGGATTCCTTTCTCTGTTAATATTTTCCTGCATCTGAATGCATTTATTAAAAAAATTATTACATTATTTTGAATATATTTTTATAGTCTTTGTATATGTATTTCAACAAAATTACTTAAAACTTGCTTCTGCATGTTACATGTTACTTTTGTGTCATTCCACAAGTCTTTGAACCTCTTTCTAGAAGGTAGAACATGCCTGTCAGTCAGCTGGCTTGAATATTACACAACAAAACATCAAATTCAAAATTAGGGACACCATTTTAATGTGAATGTAATTAAATAGTGCAACAAGCATCCAGTCTCCTCCATGACTCCATAGTAATTTTCTATGTCTGGATTTCTATAAAAAAGCATAGTTGTCTTTTAAAATATTACCTTCTTCAGTCAAATTGCATTGTTTTGTTAATGTTAAACCCTAAGATATTGAGTTCAGTACAGCTATAAACTGACAAGAAGGGATGGCCTTGGGCAAGTAAGAAGTCAGTCAAATCATTCTCATTTCCCTGTAGTCATAAATGCAAAGAATCTGTACAACTATGATTTGGACTTTGAAAAGACTCAATAAATATTTTATTTTTCTTATGTGTCATGTTGCAAGATCTCACTAGAATCAAGTAGTCAACAACAATCTTTTAGTTTTACCTCCACCAACCTCAAGTACAGACAAGTTCAAACATGGGTTTTAGTGGCTAGGATGCTCTATTTCAGAAACAGACAGATTTATCCAGTACAAATTCAATTAATGTTTTCTTTGCATTGATTAGGGGACTTTTGCTTCATTGATCTCTGACAACCAATTACTGAGCTCCAATTACAGATACGATGTAGAGTAAAGCTGGTATATCTCAAATAAAATCAATTGTAACATTTCAAATAGTATATGTGCTGATACTTGCTTCAGCTCTTAAAAAAATAATTTTCTTATTTACCTATCTAATTCCAATAATGAGCTTCTTAAATGGAGTAAAGTAGTTCAAGGACAGATGTATCTGATGCTCAGAGACAGTCATTCTTCTCCATGTGTTATAGGCAGATCAATGTATCCTTGCTCTTTTATGTTTCCCTATTCCTTCACAAGTGTTGTGTCCAATTTACAATGTGTTAAAATAATTCTCAGCCTTCTACTTTTCAGGATTTACACCCTTCCACCAAACGTATGTGTTTCAGGTAAACTTATGTCAGGTGTATTAATCTGCATTTTCCAAGGGGAATGTCATCATCTTCCTTTTTTTTTTTTTTTTTTTAAAGCCATTTAAAATCATTCTTTCTTTGTACAATATATCACCTGCATGAGTATGTGTAACTCCTTCCCATATTGAATTCTTTATTAAATTACTAATTGCTCCGACATTGTGAATGACAGTATTAGTTTATATTTGTGACATTAGTTTGTAATAGTTGCTATGGCTGCTAAGAGGAGCCTGTTTCTCTACATTGGAGAGCTGAGGTAGCACTGGGGCACACATCCATACTGAAACTTCTGAAACAGTCCTGAGCCTCAAAGTTTTGTGGTAGGCTTAATGCTGTAAGATTTAGGCTTAAAACCTGAATTTCATTTTGCAACTGTTGAATCTTAGTATCTATCTATTCCACTCTAAACTGCTATTTTATGTATTTCAACTGTCTATATTAGTTGCAATACTGACCACATCCTGATAAGACTTAGGCTTGCCAGCTTGGTGAACTTTAGTGGACCTTGGACATGAAACCTGACAAAACACTCTAAACATGCTCAAATACTCTATTCATATAGCAATCATACAAGCCAGAAGGTATTCCTTTCTACTCTGGTCACTGCCATCTGATATCCTGTTATTCTTATATAGGACAGGGTACCAACTAGTGCAAGACTTGGTACTGCTTTCTCATCACGTTCTCTAAATAAAATATACTGGCTTGTTTAGTGTCTGCTTTATTAAATGAATTGTTGTCTAATAGGCTTAATTGCTCTCTTACAGCAGTATCAGCAAGTGAAATAATATCAAGTAATTCTAGAATTATCACTTGGAAATGGCAGTTTAAAGTTGTTTTCTATCAGTCACTAGAGTAATAAAATAAATCCTGAACTGTATTTATTTTCTCTACTATTCAATATCTATCTGCTAAGGTAGTTCCCATATAGTATTTACTAATTTTAATGGCTTAAACCTTTCACCAGTAATATATGTCCTCAGACTCTTTCTAACTTTTCTGTGAGTGCTATCGATTTCTATAGTGTTCTTTACGACTGCAGAATTTTGTTTTCTGTATTTTCTCTAATATTTACCAAATGCAAAATATTTTTAAATTCAGGATTGAACCTTAGGTACTTAACAAGACTATGCTTTGAAAAGAGGAAAAATATATGGCAAAGTTTATTTGGGGGTGATTTTCTTAACTTGTACCATTTTAAATATAAATATCTTATCTACCTACTTACCTGGACCAGAATTGATCCTATTCCAGGCCATCAGATATGCTTACTATCTTTCTGCACCACATTGCTACTGCTATGCATTGAAGTATGTGTGCAGTCTTGTTTACAGGCTTGCCTTTTATGTGTCCAGAGGTGTCTGAATTCATAAATGACAAAATTTGAGGTCATACTTTATTCAACAAATCTTCATTAATTGCCTCCAGTAGACCACTTGTATCAGCAGCTATCAACACTCTAATGAGATAGGTTGTATTGAAACATCCCATGAAAATGCAAAGCAAAAAAAATGGGGCTAATTTGTTATCTTTACTAATTAAAAGTGACTGCTTATCCCTAGTCTCAAATTAAGCCTATTTCTTAATACAAAGATGTTCTACTTTAGCTAAATTCTGGCATTGGTAAGAATAGTGTCTATCAGTTTCCACAATGGTATTTTAAAATAAACTTGATAGAAGAAGTATACAGAACTCTTCTATCTAAACAAACCTGCTAGGCAGGGCATTGAAGTGTGTAAATGAATGCTGACATTAGTACAGAAATGGTAGGACTTGCAGAGTGACAGTGTTATGCAAATTATATTTTAAAACCCCCATATTTTTATTTCATGAGTAAAATGTTCAAATGAAGACAGTCCTGGGCATTTGTATTTGGTTTGGATGGAATAGAGTTAACTTTCCCCATATCAGCCTTCACACTGTTGTACTTTGTAGATAGGACATTTTTGGTAACATGCCAATGTTTTGGATACCGCTGAGCATTGTCCACACAGCATCAAACTGTCTCTCCAACATCCCTCCTCCCTCAAAGGCCAATAGGCTGGGTATACGCAAAGAGGTTAGATGGGGCATAACCAGGACAGCTGACCCAAACTAACCAAAGAAATATTCCATATCATGTGATGTCATGCTCAACAATAAAAGCTCAGAGAAAAGGAGGGGGTTGGCATTAATTATTAAGACGCTTGACTTCCAAAGTAAGCACTATACATAGTAAGGCCCTGCTTCCCAGGAAGTGACTGGACTTTACCTGTTTATGGGAAGCAGAGAAAAAATCTTTATTTTTCTCTGCTTCCACACACAGCCTTTGCTTTTCTTTATTAAACTGCATTTATCTCAATCCATAACTTTTTAATCTTATTTTCTCCCCCATCCTCTGAGAAGGTGGTGTGAGAGAGCGCCTTGGTGGGCACCTGGCATCCAGCCATGGTAAACCTGCCACAACCCTCCCTGTTGACCAGATACTAAACTGATTACATGGATATTGCTGTATTGGTGATACCATCTGTCCAGTAAGGTGTAGAACCAAATACATGAGCAAAAGTGATCTTTAGAGATCCAAAGGACATTTCAGTGATAGCAAAATTCTTCATTTTGGCAAAACTCCATCCCAGGCAATTATATCTGAACTGCTTCAATTCCCCCTATAATTTCAACTGCATATGAAATTCTACTTTAGTTCCCATCTGCATCCTTGCTGTGTATTAAGGGGCAAACACTTTCTTTTACCCGGTAGCAACTGGAATGGTAAAGGAACCTACCATATCATAATGCTGTATCTTAATTAATGAATATTAAAATCTTAAATAAGTTCAAATGAGTAGACTGCTTAGAAGCACAAAATGGCCCTGAAGAACATGGACTAAAATCTGTTTTTAATGTGGAAAACAATTATTTTCTTTCTTTCAATCTTTGCTATGCTAAGATGTTGTTCAGGAGCCAGTCATTATAGTGTTAGGACCCTGACACTAAGTTACACCTGCAGGAACAGCACTCAGGGGCAGACTGACTCCTGCTCTGCACAGCAAATTTATGAAGGCAGCCTCATAAGATGGAGATCCATATCTCATAGCAACCTCTGTTCTTGAGAACTCAGTCCACACTAGCACAAGTAGAAGCAAACTCAAAGGTATCTGTGTACGCAGGAGATAGGTGAAACAAACAGTAAACTGTTCCTGGTTGCCTCAAAGCAGCATAGGTTTTAGGTCTGCATGGTTTAGTGGTCATGATAATGTTAGGTAGATAGTTGGACTTGATGATCTTAGAGGTCTTTTCCAACCTTAATGGTTCTATGATTCTGTGATAATACACTTATTCCATATACATTGCAGTGAGATTTACACAACCTTTACCTGCTGTTGCAGAATGGCTAGAAAACAAGGGTCATGTATCTTTAAGGGAAAGGCTTGCTGAAGCAAAGTGTCAGGCTTGGCAGAAGTTATAGCAAGGAACAGCGAGGTCAGCTTGACCTTGAGCTTGTGAGCTGTACAATAACAGAAAGTTGTGGTCGAAGGAATGAGGAGGTGAGTTGTAACTATCATCGCAAGGGGATTGGATTAGGAAAGTGTATCCTTTAAACAACAACCAATGAGTAACGGGCAAGTGTGCCCATTGATAAGATGACTGTATAAAAGCAGCCTTCTGATCTCTAATAAACGAAGTTTGCCTACCAATCATATTGATTTTCTGCATTCTTCCCTCGTCGCTCCGCAAATGGTGACCCCGATGTGATACTTGCAGAACCACGGGAGGACGAGCGAGACAGCACCGGTGAGCAGCGACCGGAGGGCAGAAGGAGCAGCAACGCTGGCGTTTAGTGCTCCCGTGCCTGGGACGACCCGATAGCGGAGTTCCCGCCGCTCGATTTCGGCTGCCTGCGTGGAACGCTGCAATTGGCGCCAGACTTCAGGTAGATAATGGAACGACAGGCAGCCTATGAACTTTTACAGTGCTTTTTAGAAAAGCGGGGAGTTAACCTTAACAAGGTAATTAGCGGGATTATTAACATATGGAGTAGCACAAGGCTATTTTAGGGACCCTAATACGGTTTTTGATGTAGATGAATGGCGAGGGTTTGGAGACGATTTATGGGCAAAAGTAATTGATGAAGATAAAACAGCCAGAAAGCTGGCACGTCCTTGGAGGGCTGTTATTAACTGTCTGAAGCAGTATCATGCGGAACAAAGGGTTGCAGCCATGGCGAGTTCATATCTCCAGGCGGGCGTGTCTGGGGGAGGAAAAGCCAAAAGCAGTGCCGGGTTGGTTAGAGTTGGGGAGCGATAACATTCCAACGCCTCCTACAACTCGCTCGATTGTGGTTGCAAAAGCCTCTGACGATGAATTCCCTCCTCCCCCCCCTCCTGTGAACCTTCTGCACCCTCTGCACCTCCGGTGGCGACCCAGCTCCCGGGAGGTCCAGACGGGCTGCCGCCTGGCTATGAATCTCAATTAAAGGAGCAAGAAGA
>WTSP01017844.1:29823-54178 GCA_025331215.1 Actenoides lindsayi | reverse complement strand
CAACAACCAATGAGTAACGGGCAAGTGTGCCCATTGATAAGATGACTGTATAAAAGCAGCCTTCTGATCTCTAATAACTGAAGTTTGCCTACCAATCATATTGATTTTCTGCATTCTTCCCTCGTCGCTCCTCAACCTGCAAGCACTGTTAAGTGAAAACTTCTTAGTCCTACACTTGGCTATACTATAACTCTGGCCATGGGAAAATAAATACTGCCTTATTTACTAGCAAAGGGAAGAGCATGCAATCCCATTGCTATATCTTCCCCTAGGGGTTTCATTGCAAAAGCTGGGTGTCTACTTTGCAAAGTAATGCTTATTCACTCCTCAAGGTATTTCAAAACCAGAAAAGTCTGTAATACTTGGAATTACTATCCATTACTGGAATAAGAGATATATCTCATTTTGCCACAAAATCCAACCCCTCCCTTACAGCGCCACCTGCCCACCTCACTTGCCCTCTCTATCCCTCCTGAAGAGTCTAGAACCGTCTATCATAGCACACCAGTCACAGGACTCCTCAATTTTCTCTTATGATGTCATAGCTCTGGGACTGGGCCAAAGCCACTGGTTCCTCTTGTTTATTCCTCATACTGTGCACTTCAGTGTAAAGACATTTCGAATGTGCTCTGGTGTACTCAGCGCATTGTGGAGCAGACTGAAGGACCATTCTAGCACACCATCCCTGCAACATGGAGGGTAGTCATGGAGAAGATGCTCCTGTTGCATCAGGCAGGAACTTGTCATTGCTCCCTGTGTCTTAAGTCACCATGTTCTGCCAGTGAAGACAGGATAGGGAATTATCAAATTATCTGTATCATGTGACCTGTCTGCCTGTATCAGGGATGTTGGGGTGTGATTCCACTAGTCTATCTCTCTCTCAGACTCCCTGATGCTCCTCGACCTACTCAGCCCCTCCCAGAGGATTTTCTGTATCTGGGTGCACCTCCCACAGGTGTGCTCACTGCTGCCACCCAGTACTGGTGTAAGAGCAGGGCACAGCCTGCAGCCTGGCATCTAACTGGCAGCATGTTCCCACTGAAGCTCTGTCTGGGCAGCTGCATCAGTCATGGTTGGTGCAGAACTTAGAGAGGCCACGGCTTTCTGCCAGGTGGATACCATTGTTTTCTGGTTGAGCTGGCAGTACTTTCAGTACCCTTCCTGCACACCCTTCTACTCAAACTGCAATGCCACACTGTTTGTCTACCCTGTTTACAGCACTCCTAGTTGCTCACAATCCCTAAGGTCTTCTTTTATATGCGTAGGGGCTTGGCTGCCATTGCTTCTGGCCCTGCCAGGATCCTGTCAGCTACTGCGTCATGAGCTGAGGGCTCCTGACAGATCTTTCTACTTCCCTGAGGTTTCTTCAGTACAGGAAATTCCCCTGTGCACTGGCTGTGGATAGTGCCAACATCTGAGCTGCTTGCCTTGGCAGCTGAGTGCTGGTTTTGATGCTAAACCAGGAGGAGCTGTGGATTCCCTTGAAGGCAGAGAGGCCTTACAGAGAAATCTGGAAAGACTAGAGAGCCGGGCAATCACCAACGATATGAAATTTAACAAGAACAAGTGCAGGACTTTCCACCTGAGATGGGATCATCCTGGTTATATGCACAAACTGGGGGACAAGAGGCTGGAGAGCAGCCCCATGGAAAGACATGTAGGTGTTTGGACTGGTGGCAAGTTGAGTATGACTCAACAGTGTGTGCCCTGGCAGCCAAGAGGGCCAACCACATCCTAGGGTGAATCAATCACAGGATAGATAGCCAGTTGAGGTAGGTGATTGTCCCACTACACATTGCACTGGTGCAGCCCCACCTTGTGCACTGTGTGAAGTTTTGCATGCTTTAATCTAAGAAGGACATTTGGAGTGTGTCCAGAGGAGGACTACCAAGATGGTGGAAGGTCTCAAGGGTAGGCCTTAAAGGAGCAACTAAGGTCATTTGGTTTGTTCAGCTTGGAGAAGACTGAGGGATGACCTCATCATAGTCTACAGCTTCCTCAAGGTGGGCATCAGAGAGGAAGGTTCTGATCTCCTCTCTCTGGTGATCAGAGATAGGACATGAGGAAATGTAATTCTCTGTCAGGAAGTTCAGATGGGACATTAGGAAAAGGTTCTTCACTGAGAGGGTGATCAGTCACTGGAACAGACTTCCCAGGGAAGTGGTAACAGCACCAAGCCTGTCAGAGTTCAAGGAACATCTGAATGTTAGTCTTGGGCATACGGTTTACTTCTAGGTAGTCTTGTGAGGAACAGGGAGTTAGACTTCAAGATCCTTATGGGTCCCTTCCAACTTCTATGATTCTATGATTCTATGATTCTATGATTCTATAATTAATGAGACTGTTCTGTAATGGTCTTAGACTGTTAAAACATTAATCAACAATAGTTTCTTCATTCCACATATAAGATGTGTTCCCTTTTTCCCATAAAAAATTTGGAAGCGTAACAGTATAGACATCTAAAACTATAGCTTTATCCCTGTAAATCCTGTCACTTAAACAGGTCTCTCATCTGAAGTCATGTTATTCCAGAAGTCATTATTAGTCATTACTGTTTCAATTTACTAAAACTGGTCATCTCAACACTTTTTTTCTCATTCTCCTGAGGTCACTCTTTCCTTATGTTTAACAATTTTCTTCCATGTGTCAGTTCTTGTACCTACTTTTCAGCCTCAGCAATGAAATAGAGGTTCCCCCACTGTATTAAACAATCTGTGCCTTAGATTATAAGCATGGTATTATATCATACAGGTATAGATATCTTTAATCATATCAGGCTTCCTAGTTCTTAGTCAATGTTACTTTCACATACTGCTTTTACTTATTCTTCTTTTCACAGATAAATCTGGATTTGCCTGGTTTCCATCCCACTAATGTACTTACTTGGTGTGGAAAAAATCCTAACATTATGTTGCAACTTCCTAATACACATTTTCTTATATTAATTGTGTTCATTTAACTCTCAGAATGTTATTTCCTTAATTATTTAAAAGCACTCAGTTCCTCAAATACACTTTTCAACACAAGAATAGCATCCTGTAGCAAAGGTTTTGATAGCATCATTCTTTTATGCAGATATTTTCAAAATCTTGCTCTGCTTTTACTTTCTGTAGGAAGAGAAGACATCGTATTAAATATTGTCAGAGCCTCCATTTCTTCCTATCTTTCTATGATTCTGTATTATCAATTTATGTCCAATTTTATTTTTTATATTCTATTCAGAATTATTTTCACTGCAAATGCTTCATACCTAGATGATCTGTGAAACTAGTAAGATCCTGTCTCAAAAGAAGAGAAAATATGAACCGCATCAATATAAAGTTTAAGTTAGAAAAGAAAATGGCAGCCTCTTGAACAAAAATAAAAATAATTTCATTCTTGTGTCATTCAAGCATCTAGTGCCAATGACAGCAGTCACAGAGTGGCAAGCATAGAAAAATGGATTATAAAGTAATGCCATAATTAGGATGGCTTCAAAGAAAATAGATGTACCAAAATTAATCTTGAAATACTTAGAGAAATGCTTGTAGCAGGGCTGTAAATAGTTATTTTTGAAGAAATGATGAAAAATAGATGAGATTCTAGAAAACAGTACTTGTTGCTAAAATGGGAAGAGACTGTGAATGACAAACTCCTATAATATTTTTCTTCTATGCTCAGAAATATAAGGGAAAAAAATGTGCCCATATACTGGAAATTCAGTATCAGTCAGTATGGATTCACCAGGAACAAATCATGTAAACACAACTTAATTTGGTTCTGTGGCAGACTGGCAAGTTGGAGGGTTAAGAGAATTAGGAAATGTAATATGCTGTGATCATAGAAAAGCTTTTAAGAGAGCCATAATTGATATCTGTAAGAAATTTAAGGATAATAGTAGGGTGCACAGTCATGAATGGGTGCAAGACTAGTTGGAAAAGCATACCATATTATTCAAAGGGTTCTTTGCCACCTGAGGATGAGTAAGGTAACATTTTCTGCTTGTCTATCTTAGACAACAGTTACTAAGTATTTTCATTAATAACTTAGGAAATGAAATAAGTAGTCCTTTTATTTTGCAGATGACTTTTACCTCTCTAAGCTTGAGAGGCTGAAAATCACAAAGGATAGGGTAAGAATTCAAAACCATCTTGATCACCTGGAAAGATTTGAACAAAAAATATTCAAATATGTAAGTACATTTAAGTAGCAATAATCACACAAATAGAAAATTATGAGGGTGATGAAGCACTGAAACAGATTGTCCAGAGACATGGTAGAAACCTCATCTCTGGCAAAAAAATTCAAGGTTAGGTTGGGTATGGTTCTGAGCTACTTGATTTAGTTAAAGATGTCCCTTCTTACTTTTGGGGGTGTTGGAACTACCTGACCTTTAAATGTCCATTCCAACCCAAAGCATTCTATAGGTCTATGATTCTAAGATGAGGAAAGATAAAACCAGCTTATAGTTCCTTTATGAAGACAAGTCGTGATATATAGTAGCAAATATGACAATAAGGTGTATAAATAAGGGCAGTCTAGTATGAGTGGTAGTATTAAGTCCACAGCAGTAACACTGAAACAATTTAGGGGTGCTACACTTGAAAGGTATGGGCTACCTAGGGAAAGTCCATGATAATTACATGAGGCTAGAATAAATAAATATTTATGGAATTTGACTTACAAGGTAAGTTTGAAGATTGAGTTTCTTTGTTCTAGAACACAGAAAAGTAAGAAAGAAATAATGAGTTTTTACAATGTTCAAGGTTTCTTCACAGACAATGGCAATTGTTCCTTACATGTACTGTAAAGACGTTAGAAAGTAAAGGGCTGCTTCATCAGGAAAGATTGGTTTAAAAATTGCAAATATTAAGCAACTAGAATTTAGTAGGATACTTCTTATCAGACAACAAGGATCTGTCAGGAATGTAAACACAGTGATTCTGCTTTGAGGCAAAGGTGGGCTTGAGGACTTGATAGATTCATGCCAAATTTCTTTTTTTTTCTGTGGCTCAGTGATTATTTTCAATGCTTGAGTCACTATACTTTTGTATAGTACCATTTTGTTGGTAGAAATATACATCCAAGCTGTACAAACTCAAGCTAATTCAATGCTTTCTACACTTAAAAATTTCATCCTAAATCTTTCTATGAGACAAGCTGCTCATAAGATTCCTTAAGGCCATGCACTTTTATTAACAGATTTAACTTGGATTGGTTTATGGTCTTTTTCACTGATATATACTTAGGAGAAAAGTAAGAAAGACTGCAAAAGACTGCTAAGAATTAAAAGTTTTGGTGAAACAATCCTAATATTTTACAGGAGTGAAAACAGAAATAATCAATAAACCTGAAGGATAGTTCCCCAAATCTACAAAGCATTTCCCAACACTACGATGATTCAACAATGTTTTCTTTTTAAAACTCTCTTTTATCCCAGGACATACATACTTGGTAGAATTCCATAGCCAGCATTACATTGAACTGCAGGTTTGGATGTTGACCCACAAAGTATGAACCTTCCTTGCTGTATAGAACTTGTACACAGTTTTATGGGTTTGCTGTGTCAAGATTTTCAATAAATTATAATTAGCTGTTTAAATGCTATCAAGACTTTTGACAGATAATCCCTATGGACTTTCCAGGAGCCTACTAGAATCTGATGGATTATCAGCTCGTCTGCTGGAATGGAAACAGTCTAATATACATGGTTGTTGCTAGGAGGTATTACTCATGACACCACTAATTTGCCAGACAGGCAAATTAAAGGGAGAGGGTAGATAGTATCCATTCTGATCTTGCAAATCTATAGAGACACCTACAATGTCAACATGAAGGTACTTCTTTGAAAGTAAGATTCAGCCACATAAACTCACATGATAGAGAGAATGAGCAGCAGAGAAATGTTTTAATTAAATCATAAGACCATATCTGAAAGTTCTGAATGTTTTTTAACACTGTACAGAAACAATCAGATTTCTAAAGATTTCCTGGTTTTGATTATCGATTAAACTACAGAGACCAGTAGATTGCATAAAATCTAAAATAAAATGAAAGAATTAAAGCTGCAGTGTGGCCTGCCAGTGGTTAATACTAGAAAAGGTAAATGCAGAAAAGCAAGTTTCAGGGAAAGCAAAGATTATGGACCTGGTTTTGCATACTCCCAACTGCTGGGGATTTTGCAGTTCATTTGGAGAATATCTCTTATTTTTCTGCATCCTAAACTGCCAGACAAAGTCTTTTACTGAATGTTGCTACTGCATATGTCAGTGTTGATATGAAATTAGAATCTTTAGTTTCTCAAAGTCTGCTTGATGGAAGTACTTTTTTAAATTAACTGTTAAGAACAAAGGGCTGGGTTTGGTGTTTTTTTATACCTCTCAATTTCTTTATATTTGAACGTTTATAAAACAACCTGGTCATTTAGAAGTATTTGTATAATATAAACTTCAGACACAGTCTTTTCTGATTTATTAACTTGAACAGAATTTTGCATGGGTTGTTGCTCTTTATTAATTAGTGTTCCCCGTGTGGGGCTCATCTCATCTTCAGTATCATCCAAGTTAGATATTTAGTGTCAGCTAGTTATTTAGGCCCTGTCTTTATCATGTCCATGGATAAAAACACCCTCAAAAGACCTCTAAGTTCAACTTTGAAGAGGTTTTTAAAGAGAAAGAAAATGCTTGTCTTTTGGAAACAGATGAAAAATATTCTAGATTTGATCCCAATTTCATGCATACAATGAAATTACATGAGTTTGATTAGATTAGATTAGATTAGAAGAAGCAAGCTGACTTGAATATTACTATGATAAGAACAAATAGTTGAAGTTATTGTTGCTGTTTCTCCCAATACCACTCTTGCTCTGAAATCTTTATGTATTTATTGAGGACAAGAAAACAGAAAACAGATATAATATCTTGCAGGTTTAGAGCATAATGTGCTAGGGAGGACAATTTCAGGGGAAAATAGTTATTTTCTAAATGTAAATTGGTTTGTTTACAACAAGTCCTGGAAAAGAGTTTTGATAACGAATAAAATTAACATGTTTTTTTTTTCCCTCAAATCTTAGTGAAAACCTGCTTCTCATTCTTGGGAATCAGTTGTGCTTAAAGAACCAATAACTGGAGAGCAAAGATGGGTTTCATTTTAACTTTGGCCACCTAAACAGCCACTCGTTATGGCTCATTTAACTGAAGCATTAGTTTCCAGTGCTTTTCAATATTCCATACTGTACCTATAGAGCTGGCAAATCTGAAGCACAATAAGACCCTATAGACAATCCATACCTTTTTGGAGAGACAGCTGTTGGCCTTTAAGAATATCTGGGTACATGTCAAAAGCTACTACATGTCTCTGCCTGGGCAATTAAATATCTGAGGTTGTGATTTAATGTGATATGAAGACATTTAGATGATTGTGTCTAGACACAACTATTCAGAGACATCTTAGAGGTCTAAGCTTCCAATTATAGATAGTAGAAATCTAGCCAAGGTTGTTTAGAAAGCTATTTAGCTGGCCACCCAGTAGATGTTGACTTGAAAGTGTTTTGAATCTCTGTTTACACCCATGGAATATATTGACCAGTGCTGACAACTTGGACATATGTAGACAGCTAAATTTAGAAGATTTAATCCTGCACTCAGCCTAACCTTAAACTTTAATTAATTTTAACTTAGGGAAAGTTGGTAGTTACCTACTGAGAAACACTAGCTATCACAAAAGAGGAAAATATTCTGTCAAGATATTCACAAAAAGAAAATGCCCAGATGACCAACTGTAAATATACACTGAATTTGGTACATGGAACACTTCAACTGTGCCTTCTTCCATTTATAAAAAGTCTTAATTGAAAAGGTCTTCAATGAAAACATTAACTACATGTCAACTAGAAGGTTTCAGTGTTTATTACCATGATAAGAAAAATAACTTGAAACAATACCTGTTATCTCCACGATATTTTAAAAATAGATACGAATTTTCTTTGTGCACCCTCCAGGCAATGAAAGTAGATGAACTTGCCCTAATCCCAAAGTGATTTCTTCATAGTAGCAAGTCATGATGGTAAGAACATTGATTCACTCATATGTTAACAGCTCAATATCTTGACTACTAGTTTAAGTGTAGTACATGTCTAACCACCTTGGAAAGAGGATATAATTATAAAGATTTGCCTAGAAAAGAAAACATAACTACACCCTCAGTATAGCAAAGGAACCTGATAATTTGATACACACTGCTTTTTTAATTTGAAGCTTTTTTTATACCAAGGACTCATCTTCATAAATCTCATGGTTTGGAGATTATAACCACTTACTCTAAGTCATTCCTTTCCCTCAGTGACAAGCAGCAGCCAAGGCAGGTGGCTGGACTGCATAAAAATCTTTTTGCAAGTAACTGTACTGGCATTTCCTAACCCACTACTATACTATAGGCTCACATGAATGACTTGCAACTAACCTTTATGTACACAAAGATGCATAAATAATTGGGTTTATGTGAGTAAATTAAGATTAGTTGGTGGGTTTACTCAATATTTGAACTTTTAGATGAGATTTTCTAGAATTGTGGTCATCCAGATGACAGAAGCTGTCTGGATGTCATGGAAATAGATAAAAGTTAACACATTTTTGTTAGACACTTGAAAGCATTCTGCAACCCTATGTGCTTTTTGGCTGACTATCTACAGTATAGTGGATAGATAAAACTGTTCTCTCTCAAAGGGAACTTTTAGAATTAAGGATTCTTCATGAAATAATGAATTTGTTAAAATAAACTCGTGTGGAAATAAGAGGTTTCT
This sequence comes from Actenoides lindsayi, assembly GCA_025331215.1. NCBI lineage: Eukaryota > Metazoa > Chordata > Aves > Coraciiformes > Alcedinidae > Actenoides > Actenoides lindsayi. Next base: position 45,399 of record WTSP01017844.1, on the reverse strand, counting down.
ACAGAGCTTTATAATAAATTTTTTTTTGTTTTGTTTTTGGGGTTTTTTTTTAATTTAAACATAAATTGATGGAGTAAATTTGTATTATTGAAGACAATACCTAACATTCATTTCCTGGGTTCAATTTCATTCAAAACTACCAAGCACTTAACACTGTCAACCCCTTCTGCTTTTAACTGAATAAAGGTCAGATAATCAGACATCTGAAAGGACAGCTCATTTATCATCCTTTGATAAATGTGTCAGTAGCTAATCTTTAGCAGTGGATGATAACACCACACAATGAAAAGTTAATGGATTCAAAGCACTGAATTTACTACAACAAGAATGTAATGATGCTGTAGAGCAGAAAGTTCAATTTTATTCCGTACTTCATATGAAATTATATTTGTAGCTGAAAGCATTAATTACCACAGTCTAAACATTATTCTGATAAATTGTGTTCCACACAATCTTACTAAGAAATCATAATTATAGAACTGATAGAAGTATTATTTCAACAAACAGTTGTAGGATTTCTATTCCATCAAGCTAATGGCTGAAGTCTCACCAGTTCAAATGTATTGTTAAATGTTTCTTGCTACAAGTTCATATATACGATTTTAATAGCACACATTTTGATTTTTTTTTTGTTTTTTTTTAAATTTAATTTTGAAAGTATTGTAGAACATAAGAAAGAATAGTGCTTGCAAATAGACTATAAATACAAATAATACACAAGAGTTATTAAATTTGTGTATTCCATAAGAAAATTGTCTAACATATTAGCCTATATTACTTGAGGAACAGAGAAGTCAAGTGTCTACCTCCCTTTACCTTCATCTTTTCTTTCTCTCCAGAAGTCCTTGATGGAATCACATTAAAAGATATAGTTCATTATTTTTTTTCTAGAACTCAGATTATGGCAATTATGGTTACAACTATTAAAGCTTATTGGCCTACTATTCAGACTGGAAGCCTTAGAAACCAGAGCCGGAGAAGGTGCAAAAGACCTTCAAGCAAGTATCTGGTATTCCCTTGGATTCTGTTGAGATTTATAAATTTTGGGAAGGTCCTGTGAAGGACAAGAGGCATGACAGAGAAAATCTACGCTTCAGTGATAAAAAACACTCTAAGAGAAAATTGTTGAAGTACTTTACTGCTTCACAGTTGCATCTTTTCCACAGAAAGGAACAATCTACATCTAGGTGTTTTATATTCTGGGTCACAGCATGCACAAAAAATTTTGGACTTATTACCTTAGTTAAGAATGGACAAAGAAAATACATGTCTTATTAATTCGATGATGAATTAGGTTTATTTAATTAATTCTAAAGAAGTTTCAAGTAACTATGTGTTTATGTAGTAAAGCAGTTTTGTCAGAAAATAATTCACACAGGAAGGAAGATTCTGTCTAGACTTCACATCTAAACTTAAATATACTAATAAGCACTTTAATATTCTAATCTTCTGTCTAATTTAACTAATTATTTTGCACTCTGAAGTTTCATAAAAGTATTGTGTAAACCAGAAATATCATTTTCTTGCAGTATAGGTTTACAAGTATTTTTTTCTTAACAGAAACCAAAGAAGATTTATTGCATTATCATGTTCTACTCTTCTTGGTGCACCTTAAGATGCCATTGGCCTTCTTGGCCACAAGGGCACATTGCTTTCTTATGGTCATCCTGTTGTCCACCAAGACTTCCAGGTCTTTTTCGACAGAGCTGCTTTCCATCAGTTCAGCCCCTAATCTGTATTGGTGCATGGGGTCATTCCTCCCTAAGTGCAGTACCTTACACTTGCCCTTGCTGAATTTCATAAAGTTTCTCTACCCAACTCTCTAGCCTGTCCAGATTTTGCTGAATGGCAGCACAGCCTTCTGGTGTGTCAAGAAGAAAGCTTTTTCACACTTGAAGTAGAACCAGACAGAATAGCTTTAGTGGGACTGCTCTGAAAACAGTCAAGGAAACTCAGTATGAACAGCAGACAGACAATTAAACTTTTGATATTGAAAGCTTGACTAAAACTCATTAGAGAAGGTATGTTTTAAGAAACAACATTTTCTAAAGCTAAACAATTTTTCTGAGCACATAGACTTTAAACAAAGACATTTTAAAAAATACATTCAGCTGCACTGCTGGTGCTTGGAAAATTTATTTTTGTTCTGCTACACATTCATCATACTGCACACAGGAGGTCTATTGAAGCTTACAAAGGTGATAGTTTGTCATGAGAAGTATATAGATGTGCTTAAATAACTACTGTGTGATTCTGACTATGTCCATCACATGAAATCCATGCAAAGGGTCAAATTCTGCTATATCAGTTTAGTCTCATAACTTTTAAATGTATGAACATTTCTGCCTCACAAGCAATTACTTTAATCTTGCTTTAATATACAGTTCTGGACATATCCAGGAGGACTTTATGGCTGACTGGTCTGAGATCTGAAAAGTCCCTCAAGATGTTTAAGACATTATGCATCCACTGGTGTATAATATTCTATGAAGCCAAAGTACATTAAAATCTCAGTCTTTCACTAGTGTATATCATTGATCATCTAGAAAGCAGCAAGAAAAATAAAAAGAAAAAAAAGAGACAGAAAACCAGAGTGATTTAAAATTATACATTGTCTTATATGGGATGTACCAGATGCAAATTTACTTTGTTTTTGTAGATCTTCTATAACCATGGGGCTTCAGTCTGAGTCAGAAGCCTAAGGATCATTATATTCATGATGCTTATCACTCACTGAAGAAAACAGATGTTTTAAAAATTCTTTTAATGAAATAGGTCTGGGATTAGATAATAATAGGAACTGTGGGATAGTGTGAAAATGAAGAAAGCCAATAAGAGGTGCTTGTGAGAAAAAACACATTTTTTTATGGTTGGTTTTTTTTACAATACAAAAAAAAAAAAAAAAAAAGAAGTACATAACTCCATTCCTTACATTGGCTTGTTTCAGAAGGATTCTCCCACACTTTGTTACTGTCACTATAATGATTGTTGGTATTATTATTATTTCTACTTCTGCTATTGTTCTGCAGATAATGTACTGTAAGATGAAAAACCTGCGAGGTTTGAAGACGTACAAAATAAAATCTCAGCCCATACTGTCTTTGACAATAATGCATATCACCCTTGTGAAACTATGATGTGAATAAATTGCAACGCTATAATGAAAGGATCTAGCCTCCTAGCCCGAAAGTAAATTAATCTCTGCACATCTACCTCAAAAATTATTTAAAGGAAGAATAAATTATCTTTGTAGCAAATTTGTCTTCATCCCTAGGTGTTGAACTGCATGTGTCTTCTGTGACAGTGCTTACTGTAGACAGCAATGGGAAATCAATTTTTTTTTTAATTGTCTGAACATTATGGCTTTGTCTTAGAATTTGTATCACAATGTTAAAAGGATATATTTCTGTTCTCCAGTTTTTCTGTTTTTTAGCTATTCTGATCTTGGAGAATTTGCCTTTCTGGTTTCAGTTTTTATTTGAGTCTCTGTTCCTTGAAATGTATCTGGGGTGATTTTCCACGCCTTTAAATTCTGTGGAATGGAAATGGCAGCTTTGAATGGAAGATAGGCATCTTAAAGTTTTCCAAGAGCTATTCTCTCTCTTTCTGGCTCTTATCTATTTGGCTATTAAACTCAGAATCATTGGAAAAGAATGTTGAAGGTTGTCTTGTCCAATCCCCCTGTTCAAGAAGAGTGACCTAGAACTATCCAGCTCCCCAGGTACTTATGAGTGCATCCCAACAGGACCTATGGATTTATGTATGGCCAGTTTAAGTACTCCCTGATCTCATCCTTTTCCACCAAGGATAAATCGTCCTTGCCCCAGAATATCCCCTTATCTCTGGGTCCTTGGATTATAAAAAGGAAAAAAAGGTTTTGACATAGTAGGATTAAGTGGACTCTCACAAAGTTAGCCGATGACACCAAGCTGAGTGGTGTAGATGTTCCTGTTGAGAGAAGTAATGCCACCCAGAAGGACCTTGACAGGCTTGAGGAGCAGGCCTGTGTGAAGTTCAATGAGGCCAAGTTCAAGGTCCTGCACCTGGGTTGAGGCAATCCCCACTATCAAAAAAGACCAGGGAAAGAATGAATTGAGTAAAGCCCTATGCAGAAGGACTTGGGTATACTGGTGGGTAAAAAATTGGACATGAGTGGGCAATGGGCGCTTTTAGCTCAGAAAGGCAATCATACCTTGGGCTGCGTAAAAAGAACTGTGGCCAGCACGTCAAAGCAAGTGATTTTCCTCTACTCCACTCTTCTGAGACCTTACCTGGAGTGTTCTGTTCAGCTCTCAGGCCTCCAGTACAAGTGAGATATGGAACTGTATGTGGACAAACTTTTTATTAGGGTCTATTGCAACAGGACAAGGGGTAACGGTGTTGAACTAAATGAGAGTAGATTTAGACGAGATACAAGGAAGAAATTTTTTACTATGACAGTGGAGAAACATTGTAACAGGTTGCCCAGAGAGATGGTAGGTGCCCTATCCCTGGAAACATCCAAGGTCAGATTGGACAGGGCTCTGGGCAACCTGATCCAGTTGAAGACATCCCTACTCACTGTATGAGGATTGAACTAGATGATATTTAAAGGTCCTTTCCAACCGAAAATTTTCTACAATTCTATGATCTATGACTTGTCAGAGCAGGACAAGAGAAGAGTCATAAAAATGGTCAGAGTACTAGAACACTTCTTCTATGAAGAAACTCTGAAAGATTTGGTGTTGTTCAGCCTGGAGAAGTCTCCAGGGAGATATTGCTCTGGCCTTGCAATATATAAAGGGGGCTTATTTTCTTATAACAAAGATGGAAACAGACTTTTTACCAAGGTCAGTAGTGACAGGACATGGGGCAATGGTATTAACCTGAAAAAAAAATCTATATATTTAGATTTGACATAAGAAATAATTCTTTTACAATGATGGTGGTGAGACACTGGAACTGGTTGCCAAAAGAAGTTGTGGATGTGCAATCATTGGAATTGTTCAAAGTCAAGTTGGATGGGGCTTTGAACAACTTGATCTAGTGAAAGATCCCCCAGTGGGTTTGATTAGATGATGTTTAAAGGTTCCTTCCAACCCAACTCTTTCTTTGATCCTATGATTCCTGAAGGCCCAGTCTCACTAGCGAAGACTGAAATGAAGAAGGTATTCAGTACCCCAGTCTTTTGCCATGTCCTGTCTCACCAGAGCCCCTTCCCTATTCGGCAGTGGGCTCACATTTTCCCTTTTCACATGTTCCTTTTGCAGCTTAGGCACTTACAGAATCACTTCCATTGCTTTCAACATCCCTTAGCAGACTCAACTCCAGATGGTCTTTGGCTTTCCTAACCACACTTCACGCCCAGTATCTCTGTATTACTCCTAAATTACCTGTCCCTGCTTCCATCTTCTGCATGTTATGTTTTTATTTTATAATTTTTTCTAGGAACTCCTTGTTCATCTGTGCAGTCCTCTGGCATTTTTGCTGATTCCCTGCTCTTTGGGATGTCCTGCTCTTAAGCTTGGGAGTGATCCTTGAATGTAAACCAGTTACCCTGAGCCTTTCTTCCTTCTAAGATCTTATCCCATTAAGCTCTTACAAGCAGATTCTTGAAGCCTGCTCTCCTGAAGTCCAGGGCTGTGGTTTTCCCTGCTCCCTTCTGTCAAGATCCTGAGCTGCACCATCTCATGATCATAGCAGCAGATAGCAAGGTGGTTGAAATGTCCCAAGAGAAAAAGGGACAGAAATTGTGAGGCTACTACTAGTTTGTAAGAAGACTTCATTCACTTGTTCTCCCTGGTCAGACATCCTGTAGCAGACACTCACAACGTCACCCATTTTGATCTGTTCTTTAACGCTTATCGTTTATTCCTAAGTATAACTGCATGCATACCTGCTGCTGATTCCCATAGGGAAATTCCACTGATGCTTTAGGCTTGTCCTTCCTAAAGAGCATGTGTCCTTCCACTGCAGCACTGAGCTATCATCTGCCACATCTCCATGATCCCAACAAGGTTGTAGCCCTGCAACTGAACAGAGATCTCTAATTCCATGTGTTTAATCCCCAAGTATGTGTGAGAGTGTATAGGCACTTCATAGAGGCATCCCAGCATGATGACTTTTTAGAAAGAGTCTGTGGGGTGTTTCCCCATAATGATGCATTCCAGGAACTTTTTTCTTACATCCAAATGCTTGAGGTGACCAAATTTAAGCTTTGCTTTATTCCATTTTGTTAACATCATCCCATGTCCTTTGCTTGACATCTCTATCCATCACTAGGGCTGCTGGAAACTCTATTCTCCATCATTACTAGTGTAAAGCCCTTCTGTTAGGTGATGGCTAATCATCCTATTGGCAAAGATACCCTTGCCCCACTTATCAAGGTGGATCCCCATCACTCCCCAAAAGATGTTGATCCTCAGTTGGGGTACCCTCATCATAGAAACCAAACCCCTGTTGCTGACGCTAACTTTGCAACCAGAAGTTCACGTGCAGAACCAGCCCCATCCTCCTCATACCCTTTTGCCTCAACAGCAGGACTGAGACCACCAGACTTCTGTAGTCACTTTTGATACTCTCCAGATTGCCCCTAGCAGTACCACTGATGCCCATATGGAAGAACAGTAGAGGGTAATAATCATCCAAGCTTTGACAGTCTTTCCACAACATCCCAGATTTGGGGCCCAAGCAAGCAACAAATTTCTGCAGATGACAAGTCAGGGTGGTAGATGTGTTCCTCCAGCCCCATCCATAAGGAATTTACCACTGCTATCACTTGCCATTTCAACCTGTTGCTCCTCTGTGGCTAGTGGTCAGTCAGCCTAGATGCTTTGCTTGGAAGTACAACCCGCTCCTCCTCCTCGACTTTAAGGACAATAAACCTGTTTCACAGTTGCAAGACTTTGGGCAGAGCAGGAGTCCTCCTCTCAGTGCTAGAAGTTACCAGCTTCCAGCATTTGCCTTACCCCAAGTTTCTACTTACCATTTTGCTAGGGACAGACTCTGTCTGTCTCCACGGTAGTTAGGATTCTAGTCTCTGAAGCTGTAGGATCTCTGAGAAGATCCTGTCTCTCATTTATCCTCTTTAATACTGTATAGCCTACTCACTTCCATAACTTCTCCACTGGATGACACAGCTTTTCAACAACAGCGCACCTCCTGCAGAAAAGAGGACCAGCTCTCTAGACTCAGGAAGAAGCCCCAGGCACTGCCTGAAGCCTGGGACTTGCATGGCTGCACCCACCATCTGAAGCTCTCTCTGTCTGAATTGAAACCTCTGCCCTGGCAAGGATAGTTGGCCCAGCAGCATGGGGGACATGTCCTGCGGCATATCACCACCAAACCTGAAAATGTTTGTATGCTGCTCTGACCTGAAAACCCCTTCTCTGCATGCCACTCTGTAAACTGGTGCATTTGTTGGCTGCACCCTGGCAGCTGTGCTCTAGGCCTGGCTTTCATACAGGCCTCTCCCTACCTAGTACCAGCTAAAAGTGTGCTTGACTCTCCCTAATCAGAGATCAAGTTCTTTAGAGGGTTTTCAGACCCCTGACAAAGTTGTCAGAAGCTCAAGAAGATCTCAAAGTCCAGAAACTGCTGTACAAATAGCTGCCTCTGTTAGTTGCATCCTCATTTCATTAAGATACCTCTCCTGGTACCCATCTATGTTACCCCCCTCTCCTGCTACCATTCTGTTATGCATCTATGGTTAGAAGACCCTATTCTACTAAAAGGTGCATTCTTGCCTAAAGTTCCTTGTAGCTTATGTTTTGATAGAAAACCACTTCAAATATTCAAATCCTTAACCTACCTGAATCTACCCACAAAAGCCTGAAGAGTTAGTCATGGATAGTTAGACATGGCAGTGCCTGAATTGTTTAAATTAAATTGATTTGGTTTGACCCTGTTTGTGGAACTAATTGAAATAAAGTAAGAAGGATGTTTATCACCCTGTGCTTTATGCAGACTTCTCATGTTTATTATTCTCTAATACATGGGAGCTCTACAGACTTCTGTATCTCTTGAAAGTATTCCTCTAAGAAAGGATATTGCAACACTAAGTAAGTTGAAAAATTCTGACTCCTCCCAGGTGAAGAAAGCACAGAACTGAGGTCTCTCCCTTCTTGGGAATATCACAGGAGTAGGCTGTGTGTGGTGAGAAAGCAACACTTTCTACCACAGTATTTTTGTGAGAGGGAACACATGGCAGATATGTTGCTATTGGGTGTGGGTCTGATGTAGTTAAACATGAATTGGCTTGGGTTCTGCAAAGAAATGCAAACACAGACAGATGTGTCTGGATTTCCACCTAACAGGTAAAGGAATGCAAGGAGCAATTTCTGTCAGGACTTAAAGCCTAAGACAATACACAGTGTGACCCAAAAGAGGCTTTACTGGTTAAGACCAGTCACCACCAGATTTTGAACTGACTAAATAACAGATTTTCATCCCTTGTACTCAGCTTTGGTGTTCACAGGTCCTTTATGTTGTATTTTTTGGTTCCTCAGTACTTTTATGAATCTTAATCTAAGGACGTAATTTTTACTGTACATCTATTCTGAGCTGTTAAGGAAGAAATATGGTCTGTAGAAGTTTCTAGCTTGTTTGTTGGTTTGTTTTTTTGTTTTTTTTCATGGCTTCTGCTACAGAATTTCCATTAGCAAGTATGAAAGAAGAAAGGATATACAAAAAGTGATGACTAAACCTTTTTGCTATAATTTTAAGTCTCATTTGATATAGCTGTTAAAGATATGATAATTTCACTTGAGGAGCATTTTGTTTCTGGCTTTGTCAGCTAGTTTTATCTTTGCCATAATTTATATATAATTTAAGTGGGATGTCAGTTGTAGCAAAATGATTTACTTCAAACATTTTATCTGTCACTTTGTGCTGTGCCTAAATATTCTGCATTTCAGAAAGCTATTGGTATGCTTGGAATCGCTCATACAAAGGCCTTCTTATCCTCCAAATATGTGTCTCCCATCTCACTTTGCTGATAAACAGGATAATTGCCATTGTCAGTCTCAATATAATAATCTTTTCTCTTCTTTTCTTTTCTTTTCTTTTTTTTTTTTTTTCAGTTATTGGGCTATTTAACCATTTAAAAGAATTGGAAAACATTTTATCGTGTATAAATTTCTTTTACAATGCAGTTGTGCTTTTAATGTTCAAAAAATAGAATGAATTTATTTCTGTTGTCATGATTTTTTTAAAGGGAGATTCAAGTTGAGAATCTGAATTAAATCAGAAGAGAAGTTGAGAAGCTGGATTACACCAGAAACTATGGATATCATTAACTGTCCATAACTAGATCTATATAGATGTACTTACTGTTCCTTAGGTTAACACAACAGAGTTGGGGTAATGAATTTATTTAACCTTCTAACGCATTAGTGATTTTTGAACTTTCATATTCAGTTTAAGAAGCACTTAAGAACATGAAGGAGGTGACTCTAAAATATCTACTGGTTCCAGCAAACAGATAATATGCTAATTAGAAGTGCAGGTGGAAAATGCTAATTGTGTCAGATAGGAGAATATATAGTAAAGCTACTCAGCAATTGATCTGCTGGCTTGTGGAAATTTTATTGATATTTGAAGAGAGTACATAGAGATTTAGGGAACATAGGTTTTAATGACTCAAAGGCATTTTGATCAAGCCTTTTTTTTTTTTTAGCAAAAGAGACATAGAGGTATTTGTAACACAGATGTAGTAAGAATATGAAGTGGACATTTGCCTTCAACTGAAAATAAACTAACTTCTTTTTTTTTTTCGTTATTTCTTCCATCATATTCTTATTAATTCTTCTATGCTACTTGCATTTATTTTCCAAATATGAAATTTATAAACCTTTACAGACATACCAATAAATACCTTTTGTATTATGAACAACCGTCTGCACAATAATGAAGATAATGCCAAAAAATATATAATATCCGCAACAGAGTGAGTTGTGGCAAAATAAAGAAGAAAGTATTTTACATTCTCTTAGTTGTAGCCAAAAAGTTTTAAACAATACCTTGAATCTGCTGTGGATAAAATCTATTATGGAAGCAGCCACCTGTGAACAATTTCTACACAATTTGGTAAAAGGCATTTATCATTCTTCAATTAAAATGTCAAATCTAATTAGACTTCCCCTCAACATTCTGCATCTTACCACAGTTGTACAATGAGAGAGACTTTCCCTTGAATTACTAAAAAGCAAACAGGATATCACTGAAAGCTCCACGAGAATCAGGGGAACCTTTCTGTAGAATTTTTTGAGTGCAAGGGAGTTAATCCATCAGCTGTTTACAGCCATAAAGTATCTATGGATTTGATAATGTACCTAGATCAAGGAGAGGTTTGTTCTCATAAGACTCCAGACCAAATTGTTTTATGATTAGGAGAGATGCATCCAGGACTCACAGGTTGGTTTGATAGTGAATGACATTGTATAATGGCTGTTTGGCAGCGTGGAGATTTCAGTATTCATTTGTTGATACTTGCTTTTAATCTGATATGACACAGCTTAACAAAGCTAAACTCTAAATGATGAACAAGATGTTCTTTCAAAATAAAGGTGTCAAGCAATGCCATCTTGCTTTTTCAAGTAAGGGGTTTCCAGTCCAGCCTGCAAGTCTGACTTACATAAAATACAGTGGAAAGCAAAATGTCAAATATTATTAACAGTAACCTAAATATTTTCAGACAAACTCAAGTATTTAGAAAAATTAGAAAGAATATTTCATAAAATATGCCACTGATAGCTATAAGAAATAAGCTACAAGATATGAAATCAGTAAATATTTTCTTCTCCCCGTATTCCTGAAAATCTAGATGTGTCATAGGCAGACACATGTGAGTAATGCAGTTCAACAATTTGAAGACTTGGATCATCATACTAATAACACTCTTTAGGCTGATCAAATTGTATCTGAACATAAGTGGAATTATTCACCTTCTAAACTGAGTTAAAATTCAAACTTCAAAGAGTTACATAATGTTTTTATTATAATGGACAAGACAGAGTGCTAATAGAGTTACAAATACTTTGTTTTTCATCCTTTTTCCACCTTCCAATCACTAAAAATAGAATTATTTAGTTTGTTTCTTTTTTGTGTGTGTGTGTTGTCATTGTTAGATACAGTGTTTTAGCTTTGGCATTTTTTTTCTAGATTCACTTTTTATATTTTTGAATTATTGTAAATTTTCAGAATCAAGTACTCTCTGGTGAGGCTGTCTTAGATATTCCACACAAGGGGATTTAATGTTTAACATAAAATGTACTTATTTGTGCATATTTGACATTACATGAGACTTTAATTTTGCAGAATGTTACAACAATATAATGAAGTTGCAACACAAACACAATATAATGATTGCAATGTACAGTTGGACCACAACACAGGCATGATTCCTACTTCTGGTCTCTGTAAGCTCTCCATCTCAGTGCTGGGTGTTCTCAGTTTCCAGGAAGGAATATGTGAGCTAATGCCAGGTCAAGCCTGTTGCTTTCTTCAAACTTCATTTTGTTGATTTTTCAATCAACAAAATGGGCAGGAGCACCATGGGCAGGAGCTACAGCCCACGGAGGACCCATGCTGTGGCAGTATGTTCCTGGTGGACTGTATTTCATGGAAAGGAGCCATGCTGGAGCTGTTCTTGAAGAACTGCAGCCCATGGGAAGGACTCACATTGGAGCAATTCATGAAAGACTGTATCCCTCATGAGGGATATGATTTTCCCCATGCTGGAGCAGGGGTAAAGTATAAGGAAGATGGAGTGGCAGAGACAAAGTGTTATGAACTGAACGCAATTCCCCTTCCCCATCCCACCACCACACTCAAGGGGAGGACGTAAGAGTCAGGAATGAAGGAATGAAATTGAGCCTGGGAAGAAGGAGGGGTGTAGGGAAGGTATTTTTATTGTTGTCTTTGCTTCTCACTCTATTTTTGTTTGCAAAAAAAATGAATTGCTCTTTCTCCAAACTGAGTCTTCTTTGCCCATGACAGTAACTGCTGAGTGATCTCCCTGTCTTTATTTCAACCCAAAAGCTTTTCCTCCATATTTTCTCCCCCTGTCCTGTTGAGGAGGCGGAGTGAGAGAGCTGCTTGGTAAGATTCCGGCAAACAGCCAAACAACCCACCACACCTATCTTCTCTGAGCTTTCTTCCATTTTATGGATTTGTTAATTGGTCACACAAATAAAATGGAGATTGATATCCCTGCCATAATATCCCACAGAATTTTTGTCCGTAACTAGAAGATTGTTTGGCAGTGACTGTTCCTTCTTTTCTTAATATCAGTTTCTCTAGAAAGTGCACATAAAGAGATAGAGTAGGTAGCAAAATGCAGACCTAAAAACCTCTCCTGCTCAGCAATAGAAGGTTCTGGATGAGACACGATCAAATATCAAAAAGAGAAGAACTGACAAGAGGCCCTTCTGTGTGGTAATACGGGAAACCATTTCTTAACTTTCATCATTTTCTGGCAAGTCTTCAGGCAGCCCATTGTCACTTGAAATATAAACTGTATGTCAGAAAGTTAGTGGAAATTCTCTACACATTAGGTGTGCACATCAGCTACTACCCTTCAGTGTCCTAACTCAAAAAGCAAGATAGCATATATGGGAAAGTGCAGGAAATTAGAAAAGTATCTAAATTCTCAGCAAATCATTCTTCTCTATTCCTTCCCCTTCACCAGAGTGAAGATGCTTTCAAGTTAAATTTCCACTTCTGGTGAAATATGTTCTTGAATTGCAAGTACATCTATTCTGCTGCTGTTTTCAGCTCCTGGTTCTGTTTACATTTTCAACTGAGATGCTTAGCTGGGAGTTGCTAAAATTTCAATGTACTTCCATCACGTTAAACCAGCTGGGGTTCTGTTTAGCAATAAATCTTAGTAATTATTCATTTTCAGGAGTTTACTTCTCCTTATTATGATTATCTTTTATAAATGTTATCTGCTAAGAGATTCTTAGCTAATTGCTTGGAAATAGTATTCAAGCGTACATTCTTGATAGCTTTGAGCAGAGGAAATACTGGTTTCCATTTGTGAGTATGTACACAGCAGTAGACACATGGGATTACCAGCCAACAATTCGGATAATGACCACAACAATCATCAGCCCCCCAAGAGCATATAAATTATTTTAAAACACAAGCACTTCTAAAACAGTCTAGCATAAAAGGTATTATAAGTTGTAAAACACATAGCAGTCAGTTCTGTGAAATGTATGCAACTTCAGAAGAATTTATTTGAAACTTGGTCAGAGTATAATAGTATTCTTAATTGAGTCAAGTGTAAATGCGATTGTGGTAATTTTTATTTATAAATCTGAATGAATGGCTATTTCAATGTTAAAAGTATTTGTGAATCTGCCTTAGAATATTTCCTTGATTCATGTACAAACACATATATGTAGACATAAATAGATACTGATTATTCACCTTCCCTCTGATACCCTATGTAAGTTTTAGAATTTCTTTGATAATTTAGACCATGATAACAAATTAATGGACAAATATTAATGCTAGCATCAAAGGGCACATCGTGTTTTTGCTGGTATTACTATGTTCATCAAAGTCATTATGTTTTGGTTTGTTCTCACGAAGTGTTTTTTTCCTAAAAGTAGAATGAAAAATATTCATACCCAAACTTCTTTCATTGGAAGGGTGAAGAGTTAATAATTGTCCTTAATATTAGCCAGCATCAGCTCAATCATGTCTGCAAATGACTTTTGGAAATTGTCTGAGGAGTACCAAGAAGCTATCTTAAAATGTCATTCCACAAATGACCTATTGCTCTTACTCTAATAAATCTTCTTGTCTTTCTATAGGTATACACCAAAGAAGTTCACTGTACCTGTAAGGCTTTTTTTTTTTATTAGTTTTCATGCAAGCAACTTCCCTTGTCATTATATTCTTTGCTTTTATTCTTTTGTACTTTCTCTAGAGGAGTTTGTTGTGTGAAGTAATCATTCACTATTTCAATGCATGTGTCTCTGGGCTGTAAAATAGTAGTTAACCTCTATAAAAAAACTTCTATAAAAAATCCCAGAAACAAACAACAAGCAACACACACACATACACACGCAGAAACACACACCCCTCCAAGAAAAAAACCAAACCAAACAACTGTTAAGGGAAATGTTTGATAACCTCACCAGAGAGAAGTATAGGAGAGTCTCACACAGAATCAACTTATCCAGACTAGATTTTCACCATCAAAAATGGGTTTATACACTTATCCTTATAAAAATGTCTTGGGATCTCTTAATGAACAAAGAGTTGTCCAAGCACTAATATCAATTTCTTATGTAATTTCTGTCTTTCAAACACAGTTGTAATCTCAGTAAAACATGATGCTACTGCTTACTGGAAAAGCAAATTACTGAGCTTGCAATATGCAGACAAATCAGTCTGGTGTTAAACAAAGAATAAATCAATTCTTTGGAGAGCAATTGATACTGATTGAAAATCCTGTCTTCATCTGTCCCTGTGGATAAACTATATTATATGGAAATATTGCCATATCCTTTAGAAATTCAGATCAAAGTAAGACCTGTATACTAATAAAATGTTACAAGAGACAAGAATGTTGTGCAACTTGTTTAAATGGGATTTTATTAAACCATACAATTATTTTAACAGCAGTTAAAATAATATAATACTGTACTAATTGCAGCAAGTAGGCATGATAGCATTATTTAATATGAGGTTTCCTAATGTCTCTGAGAATAACACTCTTTTTCTACCTATCTTATTATTTAACCAACATAAGCTAAACTACAATCATTTGAACACTCAGCTTCTAAATGCTATGTATACCTAGTTATAATGAAAACAATTTTTAAAAATCAAGCCTAAATAAGCTATGCATTTGTCTGAAAAAGGCTGAAGGTGAGTATCTGGGGCTTTATCCATGTTACATAAGTCTAGAAACTTAAAAAATCTTTGTGCCTCATGCTTTGAATTGTGGAAATGAAATTTGTTAGGAAACATGGATTTTTTTGCCATGTTTGTGAAAAAACACAGAGTTTAGCCAAATTACACATTTTTAAAAATATGCAGTTCATATGTATTCAATTGAAAAGCAAAATTTCACAGCTCCATTTCCTCAAGATTCCATCTGTACTGAGCATGCTCTGGTCAGATCTCAGTAGATATTCATACACCATAGTCTAAGCTCTATGTCTTAGAATTATAAGTATCAGCAAAAGGATTGTTCCACTTGAACAACCAATTGACAACTCTGTATTTTTGCCTGAGCAGCAAGAGAAAGTGGATAGAAGAAATGAGGGTGCAAACTATCCTATTTGAATTCAATCAAGATAAAAGATATTTCTGGAGCTAGATAACTAGATGGAGATTAGAAGGGGCATAGGAGGTTGAGTTTCAAGGAAAACATATACAATGGTGTAAACTGAGACTTACTGAAAAAAAAATTCAGTAGGTTTCTGTTATGTAGCTTCAGGAGATTGGTTCAGGAATCTGTGCTTATAAGTGAAGGGAAATTAGAGATGTCTGGAAAGGTTGCTGTCACGGTTTAGGGTCAGGACAGCCCCTTAGACCTATAACAGACGCTCTCTGTTAACCCCCCTCCCTCCCCAA
>WTSP01017844.1:7274-23161 GCA_025331215.1 Actenoides lindsayi | reverse complement strand
TGCATCCAAGTGGCGTAGAAGGTCACTGACCACCTCCTCTTTAATCATGATAACCTCATTCTGCTTTCCCTCCCTGTTTCCCAGCTTATGAGGCTGGATGTCCAGGGGATAGCTTGTTCCACTACTGAAGACTGAGGCAAAGTAGACGTTAAGCACCTCAGCCTTCTCCTCATCCTTTGTTACTAAGTTTCCCTCTGCATCCAATAAATGATGGAGATTTTCCCTAATTCTCCTTCTGTTGGTAATGAATTTACAGAAACATTTTTTATTATCCTTAACAGCCATAGCTAGGTTGAGCTCTAGATGTGCTTTGGCCCTCCTGATCTTCTCCCTGCATTGCTTTACTACATCTTTACAGTCTACATGAGAGTCCTGTTCTCTCCTTCTCTCTTTTTGTTCTTTTTAAACTCTTTGGATATATAATGATTTTTATGCTTAGTTTCCTTTCTAAACCATATGGAATTGAGCTCTGATTTGAGATACCATTGGAAAAAGAAACATTGTCATCTTCAGAATCTTTTCCATATTAAATATCTTTGTTTACCAGAATATTATAGCATCCTTATTTTTACCAATAAAGAAAGTAAGAAGTAGATGTGTCCCAAATGAAACTGTTAGTTGATGATGGGATCAGGAGTAAAATCCATCATCCTTTCCCTGTAGAGATATCTTCTCTATCCACCTAAAAATATCCCTTCCTACCTCAGCTGTCCACAGGCAAGAGTAACTGCTGGCCCTGTTGTATGCTTCATTGCTGATGTTCAGAGAAGTGTTAGAAAGGAAGAACCACAGGAAGGCAGCAGATGGTATTGTCTAGGGATGGAGTTGTAATTTGTGCTCTTCCATTTACCACTATACATACATTTAAGTAATAAGAAATATACTGAAAGAGCAGTAGTTCCATTGACGGCTTTTGGCATCATTCTAAGCTTGTGTGCAGGGTTTTTGAATTAATTGCCCTGTCAGCCAGGGCCCAAAAGAAAGATCTAAGGTTCCAGATGTATTTTTCAACACAATATTTTCAGAAGTATTAAATCAAAAACTTAATATATATTATCATATCATTCATGCTAGAAAAAGAGAGACCTCAGAACTGTTAGTGTTAGAATGTCCACAGCTTTAAAAATTATCTATTTACTTATTTATTTACTTTAAAGAGATTTCTTAAATTCT
Organism: Actenoides lindsayi; assembly: GCA_025331215.1. NCBI lineage: Eukaryota > Metazoa > Chordata > Aves > Coraciiformes > Alcedinidae > Actenoides > Actenoides lindsayi. The sequence goes on along the minus strand of WTSP01017844.1, from coordinate 21,988 downwards.
TTATGCCTCAGGAATTCATCTGGAGTCCTGATGTTGTGAGCCCTCAGGCTTACTTACAGTTACTGTGGTGATGGTTTGTAAATGTCCATATGGTAGTTTAAGGTTTTCTGCTGACTCATAGTCACAACTGAAAAACGCTAATGTACCCTGTCACCTCAGTTACTCAGACTCATCTGTCATCTCTGGTCTCTTGGCTTGTCCCATACCTCAAGATGCCTGTTGCCATTCTGTCTGCAGAACTGACTGCAGCAAAGGAGAATTTTTGTGAACACTTATTCTTACATGAATTTTCAAAGATAAAAAAGTTTCTAGGGAGAATTAACACATTTTCTCAGTGTTAGTTACATGTCTAGTGCCTTATAAGAACCATCAAGCTTATAAAGAAAAATGGCCTTACTTAATGTCCTTAGATGATCATGGCTATGACACCTCCACTTAGTAAAGGAAGTGTTTTTGCAACACCTTGAAAATTTACTGCTGACTTGTAAGATATTCAGTCTGGAAAAGGAAATACTGTAGCAATTTACGTGACCATCAAGAACAACAGTGATTGAATAGTTAAAACTCAAAGCAAGGTGTTCATAAATAGTTTGTGGCTTGAACTATATCAAACAATTTACACAAACAATTTCTTGATGCACTTCATATAAGCACCTTATTGGTAAATACTGAACTCTGTTGTAAATAATTTGCAAATAATAAAAAACCCCCAACCAAACAAACATGTAAAATAAATTATTCCTAGAGCAATATCTAACCAAATCTCTTAGTTGCAGCCTCTTTGAATTATTTCAGATTTTATTGTAAGTCATCTGCAAGTTTTCCTCTGGACTCTTGTCTTCAGCAAGTGTTCCAGTCTTTCAACAAATACAAAATGAACAATAGAACCGATCTTTTCAGAAGAGCTGTTTGGAAGGATTATAGTCTACAAATGTTATATATATATATTAAATTCATAGCATGTGGTAGAGTCTCATGTTGTGAACAGAAACTTGTAGATACACACACACAAAAAAAATACAGTTTCTACAAGCACATTCAAACTAAATCACTGTATTTAGCATTTTGTACTAAAATGATACACTTCTAGTACATCTCAGGATTAAACCCACAGCAGAAAAGTTATATTCAAACACTAATGAACTTGAGGCCAACAGAAAATTAATGAAAATATTATGACTAACATCAAAGGAAACATCATTCCACCCTGAAGAACTTAAAATGCACTTACCAAAAGTAATAATGAGTATTTACACATCAGGTACCTTATTAATTATCAGATTCGATTTGTATCTGTTTCCATCTCTCTACTTCTTGTTGAGTCTTGAACTTCTACTCTTGATCTTTTCATTCCTCTGTATTTAAATTATATTGGATTTTTCATTTACTTTTATCTTTACAATAATATCTCCATTTCTTGAGACTCATAACAGCTATGTTATCAACTACCTAATTTGTTTTCAAATACCTTGTAGTTTTCTGTAGGACTAAAATGAAGAGATCAATTTGTATAATATAAATGTAAAGTAAAACATGTTCGAAATATCCATAATTTAGGACTTCAGAAAGTTCTGCTCTTCAACTACATTTTTTTTCTCCAAAGAACTATTTGTCATTATTTATACTTGTGACTAGGAATCAAGATTTTATGCTGTGCTACTCAGGTGGAAAATGTTGAAATTAGGAAGACATGAATGACTTCTCACAGAAAAGTCAATTGCTTTCTTTATTGTGTTCTGAGTCAATTTCTCCTCCCAAATTACTATACATTTATTTCTTAGAAATTACCTAAGCCTGTAAGGTTTAAGATCTAGGATTCAACCCTTTGTCTTGCAGACCTTCATCCATTTCTCAGAGATAACTCACTCTTTGTTCTGGGGAAGACAATGTGGTGGTCTGTAGGATTTTTTTTTCCCCTCAGCTATAAATTTTTCTCTAAATAGCAGATGTGGTTTTTTAGTTTAAATCCATCAATGAGGTGCCTAATTTCTTTCTTGACTAGAACAATTAACTTCTTAGAGATTGACAGGCTCTTTTATTAAAAAAAAAAAAAAAAGTAAAAGACTTTTTGCAGGTTGGAGGTTATAATAATTAATGTTGATTGAGCAACTGAGACATAGGTATTTCAAAAAGAACATATAATACAATTTAGGCTGCAGCATCATTTCTAATACAACACCTGATGGATTTCTATGGGATATGAAAATGTAAAAATAAATCAGCAGCTGATTAAAAGAAAATTAAAATACTTTTTTTTCTGATCAAATTCATAATATTATTTTTAAACAGATTCTACAAAATATCTTCTAGCATTTATTTCTGTTTCTAATTTAAAGACCACAGTCTTCAATGGGTCATTAGTACTAGTATACTATAGTTCAAGTATTATCCACAGAGAGCCATGAGAAAAATGGAGAAGGAAAGTATTCTTCTCAAATCAGAGGAGAGATATTTGAAAGCATATCAGAAATAGTGTACCACTCAAACAATTTCTGCATGATCAGCAAAAAACCCATACTCAAAGAAATTAGAGTAATTTTTCACACCATAGTATTTTAACTAGGCTGATTGTTTAAAACATTTGTTAAAATGTAATATTTTTCCATTAAGGTTTATAATATTTTGTTAATTCAGATTTTGATTTCTTTTTTTTTTCTTTCTTTACAAAATACCCCCCCCCCCACACACACACACTTTTCCCATGTTAGCATTTCTTGACATGAAATTAAAGCATTAAACACTTTGAAACTTCTCTAAGGAAAATTTTGCTCTACTTGAGCTTAGTTTTGTTATCCATCAATCACTCAATCAGCTGTTATTTTATGTACTGTACACAATGGAGGATGAATTTCAAAGTACCATGCATAATAGCTGTTAGTTAACTAAAGAAAGTTAATCTCAGCTGATGAATTTTCACCTTTGTTTTACATCTACTTAGTTTCTAACAAACTTAGGGACTAAGTGCTATTGCTGCAGGGTATATGCTTGAAGTCTTAGTCTCTGTTTTGTGCACCTGTGTCCATGATCACTATGGAATAAAATGAACTTTGGTTTAAAATAACATAATAGCATCAATGGTTGAATTTTTGTGCTATGTAGCAGAAAAGTGACTAATTACTTTTTTGTGACTTAAGAATTTACCATGGCCACTGGCTAGGCAAACTGTTTTTAAATAGATCAAAGCTATGTTAATGAATTAGTATCCATACAGTAAAATTAATTGTAACTACATTCTTTGCAGCTAATGCACAGATGAGGAATACAGTTGAGGTGGTCACAATGTTCATATGAAAACCTGAAATTGTCCCACTAGCTAGGTAATTGTTAACATGTAAGCCCTGCCCGTGAATGCATGAAATGTCAAGAGACACCTGAAAGAGCTCCCTCTGGGACTTTTCATATGCCCTTTTGTACTAAAAGAAATATGTTGTGCCAAAGTAGATGGTGGTAGTAACTATGCAATATACTTATTGCATTGTTAGTAATAATATTTTTTAAAGTCCCATACATACTTTTTTCTGTCTTTTTGCTGATTAATACTGAATGTCAAGCTCCCTACATCAAGAGTCTGACTTTTTTTTTTCTGGGTGATGTATAGGCAGAAGAACAGAAACCAGGGGATACAAAATGGCAAATACACTTGACTAGTATCTGAGAGTGTCAATATTTATCCTGAAGTGTATCTATGCTATTCTTAGAAAGAGAGAAGCAGCAGAAAACTAACCAAAGTAACTGTAATGTCTACAGACTATCTGTTGAATCTGCTACTAACTGAGCGTCCTTTCAGTATAAACAAAGATATAATTTCTGTTGTTAATTAGATACATTTGAGTAAATTCTGGTATAGGGTCATATTCCAAACTATATGTGTTGACATCTGTATTAATAATATTGTTGTTAACAGTTAGGATGAACAGCAGTCATTTTCACAACTCAAATGAAAACTCTGCAGAATTTTTCTGAGAAATTAGTTTTTATTTTAATCTAACATATTTTTTCAGAAAAGTCCAGACCTTAGTGTATTGCATGTAGTCAGGCCAGCTTTATCTCTAGTAGATTCTCTCCAGGGAATACCTACATTGCCTCTGTAAGCACAGTGAAAAATTGAAGGTAGCAAGGTAACAGCTTTAACGTTTACATGATCTTTCTGTTTCCTTATTTGGTTTTTTTGATACTGTTTTGAGTTGTCTTGTTTTGTTTTTTTTTTTTTTTTTATGTGGAGAAACTCAAACAGTAGACTTTGCCTTCAGAATTATGCCTCAAACAATTCAAGTAGTAGAATAAAACTTCAAAAACATTTGGGGCATTCAGAGGTAAACAGAATGGCAAAACACAAAGAAGGTTTCTATCTCAAAAGAGAGCTACAGTATATAAAAAAAGGTTGTATGGGTAATTTGACATTCAGACTTTAAATGCCTGGTTAGTTTTGTGAGATCTGAACTGCTTCACCAAAGTGGAGAACCTGACCTCATGACTGAAAGATGAGAAAAATTCTTGTAATTTTAGTTAGGGCAGCAATCTAGAGGAAGGGACCTATCCATGGGAACTCAGCGCAATTTGGAGGATTTTTTTATCCCAAGGCAAAATATTAGTTTATACTAATATTAGTATAATATAGAGCAATATACTGTCAACTTGAATAAACGTCACTGGAAACAAAATTTGTTCAGAGGTAGAAATTTTTCATAGCACATATTCAGTCCTCAGAGAGAATCAGTATGACAATCCAAATTAAGCTCCATCCTTTTTTAGAAGTTATAATGCTTTGTAGCACATGTCAGTTAATAAACAGAGTGCTTATTATAATTGACACTTAACACTGTATTATGAATCAGGTTGTTCTATGTTAATGAAACATAATGGATTGTAATTCTGCACTTCAATATTGGCTGGCAAAGCATACCACTCTCACCTTCCTTTTCATCTTTGCAGACAATTACATAATATTTGACAATGATAAATAGATAAATGATAATACTTCATACATTGTTTCATTAGCTTTAGAAATCCAGTGGCTATGAACCATTTTCAGTGATTTTCGAAAGTCCTACAGAATTCACATAGATTATCAATTTATGATTATCCATTTTTCCTAGGTGAATGCTTATTTTCATTATGAAATTTTACACAGGGCTGTAGTAGAAATATTCTACACATACTGATTATTAAACACACTGAGCAAAGCTTCTAGATAAGTAGTATTTACACAGGTATTCTTCTCACTGCAGATACCAAAGTGCCAGGAAACTTTACTTGGTTTTGCGTGTGCTGTTGTTAAAACACCTGAATTCTCTTCAGGTGTAAACAATGGACAGAAATTGTGAAAGCACTGGGGTCAACGTTAAGTGATCTTCTCTAATAATTGCTGTTTCTTGTGTGACCATTCTGGAACTCTGACAAACAAACCTGCCAATAGGAACCACTGGTCCTGATCCCTAAGGTAGAACACATAATAAGGTAAATGTGTAGTAAATAACCATAACATCCATTTGAAGCTTTATGCCTGTCATTTTCTTCCGGGAATTAATTTAGGTCATCTCTATATCAGGGAAAAAAATATAGAAAGGAAAAGAAAGACTGTTTGCATTTTCTCTAGCATAGATGTGCACTGTATTTGTTTAACTGCACAGAGCAATACTAATCAGAATCACAGAATCACACAATGCTAGGCATTGTAACGAACCTCTGGCGATCATCTAGTCTAACACCCCTGTCAAAACAGGATCACCTAGAGCAGGTTACACAGGAACACGTCCAGGCAGGTTTTCAAAGTCCAGAGAAGGAGACTCCACAATCTCTCTGGGCAGCCTGTTCCAGTGCTCAGTACAGTCACAGTAAAAAAGTTTTTCCTGATGTTGAGGTGGAACTTCCTGTGTTCCAATTTGTGTCTTTTGCCCCTTGTTCTATCACTGGGGACTAATGTTTCTTTTCAAGGCAGTGATAATTAAAGCTTGAATCAATATCTCTGCCATTGCTAGCATTCACTTCTTAGGCTTTTTTTTTCCATTCCTAATACACTGAAGTGCTAATATATATAAAAAAAAGTCTTGCTGCCATTCACTATTAATCAAGTTATGGAAAGTGCAATCTTACTGTATGACAGCTGAACAGAAATCAATTTACCTTTCTGCAGACAGCTTGTATGAATTATAAATCAAGAAAAAAATACCAGGATACTGGAGCAAGAATAATATTACTTTCACAAAATCAGTACAATGAAAACTTCCTCCAATATAATTACTTGTATTAATTTCATTCGAATAAAAACAAATAATGAAAAGTCCTATTACAAACCAAGAAGAAAGGGAAATGTGAAGTTTATACCTTGAACCTTAACCTCACAAGAAATATAAGTGTCTACATGACTCACCAGAGCAGGTAGAGTTATCCTCAGATCCTTCATCAAACAGGATTCCCATTTCTGAAAATGTCAGTTTTGTTAGTGAGTAACATGGAGCAGAGATATTGGATATACTATTATTTCAATCAGTTGTGATTCTCTGCTTCTTTTAAAGTTTTTTTTGGTACACAAAGAAAACAATTAACAGACAATAGAAGGAATATATTGAGAAATATTCAGATTATTTTTAATATTAGGAATTTTGATTGAAGGATAAGTTCTCTTCTTCTTAACAAACCTTGTAATAGTCCACTACCATAGTTCCTAGTATATTGCTGTTCAGAATGTTTACTAGAAGCAAAGCACCTGTAATTAACGAAAATAATCTACATCTAGACACAGACGTCTATTGCTAGGAACAACAACAACATCACCAAATCATTTGAGTATTGATTAAATCCTGGAAAGCGTATTTACGGTGTGTAAATTGTTGGAGGCACCCCTTTATAATGGAAACTTGAGAAAACTATTTAAAGAGTTAGAAATTGATTGATGTTATGGCTAGTTTCATCTGTCCAGAACCTGGTACCAACAGATGGGTAAAACTATGGCAGAAAATGGATACTCATCACTTTTATCCTTTATGCTGAAAATTAAACCCTGGATAACACTGAGATGTAGATTGTTAGATGTATATATTAATGTTCACATGGTACATACTTATACCCATATAGACTGGATAAATAAAAAAGATCACCAGAGAAGCACTCTATCATCCTCCTAACATTTTGAATTTTGGTTTGATTTTGTAATTTTTTATTTATTTATTTATTTTAAATGAAGGAGATAGTTATTCCTATTTAGCCATTCTGAAGGAAGAACATAGGTTCAGGCCAAGGTGTAAACTCTAGTTAGTACTTGACTACCTGCATGAACTGACTTACAAAATGAACTGTTCAAAAATCAGTAATGTTGTTTTCAAATTAAGGAATCCATTCTTTGGAGTTACCACTTACAGTGTTACATGATGTTGATATAATTCAGGGTTAAATTATGACTCACAAATGGACTGTAAAGGGGAGAGAGTCAGTGACTGTTTACTTAGCCTAAGAAAAGCAAAACCAGCAATTTTGTACATTTTTGTACCTTTAAAATGAGAGATTCCACTTATTGAAATTGTTTGCATCACAGATCAGTCTTGGAAGTTTCAAGCTGGTTCATTTCAAATGAAACCAAAGCATCAGATAAGGTTTGGAAAAACATGTGGTATTTTGATGCCATTTTATTTTTATTTTTTTTTCCGTGCAATAACCCTGGGGATAATTTGAAGAAAAAAAAAAGAAAAGGAAAAAAAACCCCAAACATACAAATAAAGAAAATGTATACTCTTGAAGTGTGATGAAGTGATTTCCTTTTGCATTATGAGGTATTGGATTGAAGTGCTTGAAATTCTGTTTCTTTAAATGAGTGTGTTTAATGGAATTATCGTGGTTTGTTTCCTCTTCATAGTTCCTATTACATTCCCCTGTACTTTCATGTCACAATGGAATAAAAACATGCAACAGCACACAACCAGCATCACAATCTCCTCCCTTTATTTCCAGAACACTTTATGTTTTCAAATATAACAAAATCTCTAATTGGAAACATAACCCAATAGCCTATTGTATTAAATGCAATGCAAAATAATGTGTAGTCCTCTGCTGTGCAGCCACCATGAGTAGAATGAAAACCTATTTGTAAATTGTGTATGTGTGCATGCATGTTATGTATTTAAGTAATGAATAAGATTAAGAGTAAAAATGAAGGCCTCAGAAATTATTTGCTAATCTTTTAATGTTGAATATCTTCTTATTTAATGAATAATATGGTTTATTTCTTCAACTTTCTTCAAAAAAGAGAAAAGCAGTGTCAGAGCTTATGAGAAATTCAGCTGTAAAACCCCAAGTTTGTTCTTTTACAATAAATATTGATTTTATTGAAGTCAGTGGAAGAACTTCAATTCAGAATTCAGAATTGCTTATAAGACTAAATATGTCTAATTACAGGATACAAAATCCCATTGTAAAACTACCTAGAGTTAAATTTCATTCTTTTTTCTCCATGAACGGTATTATAAATATCCATCCATATGTTTTGTCTTTTGTTTATACTTTGCTGATTATAAGAACATGAAACAGAACTCTACTGTGAAAAGTTCACCATCTTGTAAATGGATGTGAATCAATCGATTTCCTTAATATTACCCTTTCCATTATAGTTAAAACAGTGTAAAATACTGCAATATATTAGAGATCATACATTTTTCCCAAAGACAAAGCTTTGCTAAACAAATGAACAGGGTGACACTAGTTATAAGCATAAGCTTTCCACAGAAATTTTAGAGATGTAAGGACTCATTAGTGTCAAAAAAAGGCCAGATGTCACTCATTCACAGACAATTGCCAAAATTTTTTAATGTTTTTTAGCTCGCTCTTTGTTATTCAATCACCAAATGCCCTTCACTTTTCCTTGATTTCTGCTTGTGGAGCCACATCAGCATCTAATTTTCCTCTATGTTCAAAGTAATAAATCTGTCAAGATTTTTTTTTGTGCTCATTTAAGCACCACAAATCTCATCTTCCAAAATTATTTTGAAACAAGTCCTATGTAGTGACTGAAAATGGAGTTATAGATCCCTAAGTTATTGTGATGCATTTGAAAATATTAATTAGTATCTGCTCCTTTCTAGATCTGCTGTGGAGATGAGAACACCACCAGAAAAACTGCCTAGGGAGTATTACAATTTGAAAATCTTCTTGACATAATAGTATGATAGCTTAAAAAGTATCAGGCAGAGAAAACAACCTTTCCCTAGATACTTAAAAAAATTAATGTAAATCTTAAGGGAAAAGAGATTCCACCATATACAAGGATGGGACATTATGAGAAGGATTAGGAAATTGACACATTTTTCCTGAAATATAATTGGAATTTAAAAGAATTAGTTCATTGAAGTGCATCAGGGACATCTGATACACTGACAAGTATTCAGATGAAAACAATTTAAATTTACTTGCCTTTGATTAAAAAAGCAACAACACAAAAGCAAAAAAAGAAAAAAAGATTTCTCAGACCACATTTTGTACATGGAAACACAGATGGATGTGTGTTGGGACCTGGAGAAAACAAAAAAAAACCCCAAATGAAGTCCACTGATTCTTTGCCATATATATTCATCATAGTTCTAAAAGAACTGGGCAACAACAGCGGCAATTTTAAAGGAATGTGGGCGGCATAGCAATGACTGTCCTACTTCGTGCTGCTTTGCTAAGGATTGGGGTCTGTTACAGGCTTGTGAGTTCTGTGTGCCTTTTCTCCAGAAGTCCCAAATAAGCAGATCAAAATAGCAGCTACATGTTTAGAGAAAGAAAAAGGTGAGGTTTTTTGAAATGAATGAAGTGGCACTGTAAGGTACTGTAAGGATAAAGGATTTTTCTGGCATTTTGTCATAGAAGCTAGAATGATAAACCTAACTGCAAGATAAAATCCTCCTCCTTCTACTGTGTTAAAATTCAGGAAATGCTCAGACTGTGTTGAATCTTGAAGGCAGTAACTGGTGCATGAAGACACTACGTTGCATTTTTTGCCTCCTAATAGCTGAGGCTACTGGGTCAGTGATAGTCAGCAGTTTAAAGTAACCTGTAAAGAACACAGAGAACTCAGGCTCTCAGATATGTGTCTTGCTGAGGAAGCAGTGCCAGAAAGCCTCTCCTTCTTAGCTAGTATAGTGCTCTGGTTGTTGGGGTTCTCTTCTGATATACAACGAAGTTTCACCATAGATATCTAAGCAATGAATTCACTTTGCATTGGAATGACAAAACCCACAATGCTAACACAGTCAAGCACTGATCAAAGGTAGTATAACATCTATCTTATATCTCTTTTCTTCTGTTCATTTCCTTCTGTCACACTCAAATTCCAAATATCTTCCCATTAATTTTTTGATAAACACTAGGTACATAGCAGAGATTAAGCTTGTCCTTGATGGGTGACTCTTCTACTTTAGGCCCATTCAATGTATTAGCAGCTAACTGTTTCACATCTCTTCATGTGCAAAGTAGCCAGGCTGATGGTGTTCTGACTAGTGTCCAAAAGATTTCCCACAACTGGAGAAAAAGACAACAAGGAAAAACCCAACAAACCAACAAACCCAAACTCCAAAACCAAACCTTTGAGAATCTTTATCAGAAATTGTAATCCTAATTTTAAGGAATTAATTTTTTTTCCATGTAGTAATAATTTATCTGCCTTTACTTATTCCTGAAGTGTGAACATTAGAGAAGTTTTTAATATAAATTGCTTCTTGTGTAAGTTCTAAAATGTCTAGGATCATTTAAGTACAAGAATTCTCATACAGACTGTGAGAAGGAGAGGCTTTTTATTTCAGAACTTTCTAAAACTGAAATATATTTGCAAATACAAATTACTGAAATGGTAACCATCTTATTCTGTCTGCAAACAGATAATGACTTTGACAGTAAGTTTTGGTGTGTGGCTTCACTCATCATTTTTCAGTGAAAACATCTTTAACAAAAAAGGTCTCTGCTTCTACTCAGTTCTACTCAATATCCTCCTATTTCAGTTTTTCTCAGTTTTACTGCACCTCTATGAAGCAATATTTAACATTTTTTTTTGTTTTGTACACTATTCCAAAATTTAATGATTATATTTTTTCCTTATCACAATTCAGTTCATTTCACAAGTAATTGCTCTTCTCAGTTTTCAAACCCTTGCCCTGAAACTATGTAAGGACATTTTACACAATCTTTTGGTGGATTTAAATAGCACAGGTGGCAGAAATCTGGTATAGAATACATCATGATCTAATAATAGATTAAATATGTTGAAGGCTTAAAACCAAAACTCAGTTAAAAACTACTTCACAAAATTTAAACAGATACATGAATGAACTACAGAAAAAAGCTGGGTTAAAACCAGAACTACTAATAATACAACCTTAGATTGCTCACAACAAACTATCACACCAAAGGAAATCTTCACTGAAAACATACTGTTACAAAATGTGATGCCACCAGTTATTGGGTGACGTTTTCTTCCATTTATTTTCATGCGCTTTTTCATCATAGCCTAGTTACATGTATTACAAATCCTCTATTGTTTAGGTAAGTTACTCGTTAGTTTGTTTGTAGAACTTGCAATGATAACAGTCTTCCCCTTTATTTCTTTATAAGATTTGTTCAGACCAGTGAAATGTAAGAAGTCGGTACTTTTGGGGGGATGAGTTATGGTTATACTAATGACTCTTCCCCAAACCTCACTTTGTAAATTACATAATTATGAGTATTATATCAAGACACAAGCAAATCCTTTCATTTCAAGGGAACTTGAATTTTGCTTTGTTCTGTGTCCATTACTTTCCCTCTTCCACTCACCACAGTCTTGACTACCACCATCACCTTATCAAGTGTCTTGACAGTATAATTGAAAATGAGTATCAGTAAGGAGGATAATGTGTCAGGGGAAGCTGTATTTCATCTGAGTCTTTCTTCACAACCTTTCCGTTAAAAGGTCATAGTTGTACAATCAGATGGAACAAACATGTTCATCTGTTTCAACAACCCTGGCAGATGTTTCTAAGTTACTTTTCTTGAATACGGAAACTATTGCCTTGCCTAATATAACCTTCAGTGATTTGTTCCCTTTTTAGATCAACAGTAGCACAATATTTTTAATTAAAAACGTGTCTTTTCAAGATTAGATGGTGTGCAAATATTAACATTAGTTATCAGTTTTTGATCAACAAAAATTCATGTAGAAAACCATCGTACACTGTGTGATAGTTGAAGTAATTTAAGTCTTGTTTTAATCTGTAAAAACAAGGGATGTGGGTCTCGGGAAGTTTTGTTGTTATTTATTTTGTTCTAATTTTGTCTTTCATTTATAACATCAGTAATAACAATTTTCAGTATCACAAATTAATGATGGCACATCCTTAAAGCAGTTTCCTTTATGCTGGATTGTACTAGCATTTTAAATTAGTTTAAATGCTACATTGTGTTCATGCTAGTGATGAGTAGTATACTGATTGCATGAACCTATTCAAGTTATTTACCTATGTAGCTGACTAAAAGGAAAATATCCTAGGCCCTTTTCTGTTTTCCTTGTTTCTGTGAAATTTCAAAGCCTTATTACTTTAACTTTGAAAATCTATTGTAGCTGACATTCTCATCTTTATTCTATTTTCATTTCTATGGTTTTGAATTTCCATTCTATCATTATATGAATTGTAACTATTGTAGTAATTTTTATTTCTCTTTCTGCACCTCTCTTCTACTTACATTTATTTTCAAATATTAGGTGATCATATATATTCAACCTCACAATAATGTGATCGCTTTAGTTTGTCATGTCAAGAAATAGTTACCTAACACAGTAACTACAAACTATTCAGATTTAAGTTATCTTACCTAATATGCTATCTGCTTTCAGTGTCACAGCTAAAGAAAAATTGTTTCAAGAAACTGAAATATCATTAGCAAGTCATCAACTAACAGTTTTCTCCAAATCCAGTGAAAGATGCTGGAGTAATTATTTACTCCATGTAGCAAAAAAACCCAAAGAAAACTTTTTTCCTGGATATTCAGTTTATATCATGATTTCCCTTTAATATTAAAAATCTCTTTGGAGCTTCCTGAGGTGGGTAATACCTGTGACACAAGCTGCTTCCAAAACTCTGTAGTTCTTGCTTTACTTATAAGCTAATTTCTAATTACAGTGCTGTTGAAGAAAATCCACAGAAAATTATTTCTTTACATTTTGCAATATTTTTTTCAGTCTCCACTTAAATGTAAATGTTGAAAAATAACTACACTATAGGAAGATTTAAGACAGAAAATGAAAAACTAATAATGCATTCAAAAGAAATATTAACAGTTTGGGGAAGAAAATCTAAACACAGTTTTACATTTTTTTAGAAAGCTTGCTGTGGTGATGAGGCCACAATATTAGCCTAAGAGTCCACCTGTTAGTTCCTAATTTCTATTCTTTTTCTTTTTCAATTACTCATATTCTCAGTGAAAGTGAACTTTGCTTGACTACTACAAAAAAATCCCATGTGGATTTCCTTGGATCCTTTATCAGCCTTCTAGACAGCAATTATTATATGCATTTTGTCATCTGTTTCTGTCCTACTCTGTTATATATGCTATCTAGCAGTATTCCAGATATTCTTCCAGGATAAAAAAAAAATCCCAAATTCTGTTGCATTTTCCTCCCAAATTATACAACAGCTTTCTCTTTGTAACACTCTTCATTATGACTCTTCACTAGCACAAAAGAAGTATTGATGCTGTTGCTTTCCACTGAAAGGCACATTCTCTACTTCAGCAAGTCTGTGTACAGCACATTTAAAGTTTTTTGCTAACTGTTAAGGAGAAGCATTGTCAGCTGTGGAAAAAAACCCAAAGGCAGTAACAGCAAGTATATAATTATAGGGATGGATATGTGAGACATATGAAGATGGTAGAAATTTTTTTTTCAATGTTTCCTACATTTTAAAAAATAAAGGATTGAAAGGAAGAGAGTCATCTGTCACATTGCATGAAACAGCAATTGGAAGGTATATGGAGAAAGAAGTATCATGTTGATAATGGGAAAACAGTAGCCAACAGTTGAGATTTATAATAACCATGATCTAGAAATGAGTGGCTTTTCTGCTTCTTTGACAACTTACATAACTGTACCTTGTTTTCCATCTAATCGTAGGGATCCAGCTATTCAGGGCTCATTGTGGCTTTACCACCAATATTTGGAATGGAAAGAGCCTAACAGTAAAGAATAGAAAGGAAGTGTCAGGGGAGGTTAGACTGGATATTAGGAAAAATTTATTCACAGAAACTGGAGCAGGCTGCCCAGGGAAGTGGTGGAGTCACCATCCCTGGAGGTATTTAAAAGATATGTAGTTGTGTTGTTAAGGGACATGGTTTATTGGTGACCTGGCAGTGCTGGGTTAACAGTTGGACTTGAAGGTCTTTTCCAACCAGAAAAATGATATCACAAGACTCTAATTTTGCACCAGTGAGCAACAGTATAAGCCACTGTGATTGAGACACATTATCAAATATCAATACAAAAAAAATATAGAAGACTTTTGGTATAAAAGAAACATGGAATTGCTGAATTACTGTCTAGTTACGGAATTAGGTAACAAACATTCTATAGTACTGCCTATTTTAAGAGATCAAGGTTTTTTTTTTTCAAAGGAATAAAATTAAAACCTATTGATTTGGAAAAAAAAAAAAAAAAAAAAAAAAAAAAAAAAAAGGGGAGGGTTTTATGTTTAGGACGGGAGGGCACACGCACTAACACCCGT
>WTSP01017843.1:37610-74358 GCA_025331215.1 Actenoides lindsayi | reverse complement strand
ATTTTAATTCATGTTTTCTGTGATTTTATTAATATGAGTTAACTAGCATGTCTATGTTGCTAAACTGAAATAAAATACTGGAAGTGGATGGAATTAGCATATGCTTGTATAGAGAAACACATAGCTTTTTATCTAGAAAGGCAGATGGGTCACATTCATAAGCTGAGCTTTTAAAAAATAAAAAAAAATAAAAATTTATGATGCTAAGATTATAGTAAGTGCTAAAATTGTGCTCACTCAAACTGATAGGTTCTTAAATTTTAAAAGTCTGTTTTTCACTTGTTCTGCTGCCGTTGGTTGGGGTGTTAAAAGATGAGCTGGATAGTAAACCTCAGCATTAATCACTGAATATAGGAAAAGAGGGATTTTTAAGTGACGTTCAGATTCATGAAGTGCGGATTGGATCATGGTCAATCCAATGGATCATCCTGGCTGGATGGCTGGGCACAGAAAGTGGTGGTGAATGCAGTTAAATCCAGTTGCTGTCCAGTCACAAGTGGTGTTTGCCAGGACTCAGTACTGGGACCTGTTCTGTCTAATAGCTTCATCAGTGATCTGGGCGAGGTATCAAGGGCACCTTCAGTAAGTTTACTGATGATATAAAGCTGAGAGCGTAGATATGCTTGAGGGTAGGAGGGATCTGCAGAGGGACCTGGACAAGCTGGATCAATGTGCTGAGGCCAATGATAGGAGGTTCAACAAGGCCAAGTGATGGATCCCACATTTGGGTCACAACAACCCCCAGGCTTGGGGGTGAAAAGCTGCCCAGTGGAAAAGGATCTGGGAGTGTAGATGGAAAGCTGGCTGAACATGAGCCAGCAGTGTGCCCAGGTGGCCAAAAAGGCCAACAGCATCCTGACCTGTATCAGAAACAGTGTGGCCAACTGGACTAGGGAAGTGATTGTCTCCCTGTACTCGGCACTGGTGAGGCCACACCTCTAATACTGTGTTCAGTTTTGGGCCTCTCTCTTCAAGAGGGACATTGAGGGGCTGGAGCATATCCAGAGAAGGCAATGAAGCTGGTGGAGGCTCTGGAGCACAAGTCTTCTGAAAAGTGGCTGAGGGAACTGGGGTTGTTTAGCCTGGAGAAGAGGAGGCTGACGGGAGACATTATTGCTCTCTACAACTACCAGGAAGGAGGTTGTAGAGAGGTGGGGGTTGGTCTGTTCTCCCAAGTAACAAGCAGTAGGCCAAGAGGAAATTGCCTCAGGTTGCACCAGGGGAGGTTTAGATTGGATATTTGATAAAACACCTTCACAGAAAGGGTTGTCAAGCACTGGAACAGGCTTCCCAGGGAAGAGGTGGAGTCCCCATCCCTGGTGGTATTTAAAAGACATGTAGGTGAGGTGCTTAGGGGCATGGTTTAGTGGTAGGCTTGGAAGAGTTAGGTTAATGATTGGACTCAATAATCTTAGGGGTCTTTTCCAACCCAAACAATTCTGTGATTCTATGATAGTGACTTTTAAAATGTGCTAATCTTAAAAAAAAATTTAAAAAAAATTTTAAAAATCAAGTCTTGTTTTTAGATTTAGGACTGAACTTTCATATACTTAAGACTTCTGAGATCTTGAAGATTAAGAAAGTAATATAAAAGCATTAATAAAACTTTTATGATAGCTGAATAACAGCTTTAAATTTTTAGCTGAATGCTCAGGGATAGTTAAATTTCCTGAATACCTCTGAAAAACTAAGTCTTTTAATCTGTGATGACAGTAAGAAAACCTCCAGTGTTTTCCTACTCTTCCTGATACACCCTCACTCCTAAAATGTACCGTAATATAATTGATGTTACTTACTCATGTGAGACCTGAAATGGCTTTGTATTCTCATCTCTCCTTCGCTTCGGTCAAAGATGTGATCTGAAACTGGGTATATTTTACCCAGTGTTCATCCATAAATTTTAGATGTAACTCTATACAATTCTAAGACTTCAACGTGAGGAAAAACTCCATGACATGAGATTTAGGAATGGTTTGGATGTTCCGGTTTGCCTGAATTAGAAATGCTGTTGCAGTGTCTATTTCTTTTTCAGGGCCCTTTCTGTTAATAACACTGAAAAATGCTTCATTTTAGATTGAGTGCTATGACTATGATACTGATGGGTCCCATGATCTCATAGGAAGTTTTCAAACTACGATGTCAAAACTGAAGGAAGCATCTCGGTCCTCACCTGTAAGTCTTACATAGTCTAAGCTGCCTGTGTGTTTTGGATAAGCTGTTTTACTCATTTGGGAGCAAAACTTCTGTCACTTGACTTGCAGGTATCTAAGCTGTGTTAGGGTACACCTTAACAATACTGCTGTAGTTGAGACTGGCTCAGCATACAGAAGTTCAACATCTATGCCACTGCACAAAAATGTAACACTTTCAGTTGCGTTAGGTTGCTTTTCTTTAAAGTGAAATTACCCTTCCCATTCTTACGAACTGTGACAATTTGCAAACCTTTTAATAGCCAAGGTTTACTTTTAGAAGAAAGGTGTCATAGTAACCTTAACACAAAAATCTTTGTTTTATAGACATACATGTTATCAAAATATTTTACCATCTTTTCCTTTAGTTTTGTAAAAACTGCACATCTGCTCCTGCATTAATAAGAGTACTCATTTGTCATTTTCTAACATGTAGTAGTGAGTACCTCACCAATTGAGACAGTATAAAAACAAGTTCCTGAAAGACAATTTCCATCAAAGAGAAGCAATGCTGGTGGTGAAATGTCCAAAAATGAAAGTAAACAAGAGACACGTAGACTTCTCAGGTCCTGGCCTTGTTAGTGCATTTTTTTGTTTGTGATTAATTGCAAGATCACTTTTTAAAACTTAACTAACTTAGACCAAAGCAGCGGAACCTGTTTCTGTTGCTGAACCAGAAGGCAGGCCTGGAATAATACCTCCTCAGACTATGTATACAACCAGACGTACTGCATTGTGCTGTCATGATTATAATGGCAGGAGCTGTGTAACCTGTCTAGCTGTTGTTTGCATTTGGAGGTTAAGGTATCAGTTTAGTTAATGAAGCGTCAACAACTCGCTTTGGAAAGCTTAAACAGATACCTCATTTTGGACGTTACTGCCTCAGCTGCTGGAAACAGTGATGGTTTGCCTGAATCACCATATCTTTTCCAAAAAGACAGTTTTTAACGTTTTCCCTCCAAGGATTCTGCTACAGAATCTCCTTATCTGCTTGAAATTCAGTTGTCCAAACAAACACATTTATAAGCTTTTGGGTAAGAGAGGATTTCTGTCTTGATAATGTTTTTTTTTCTTGCTGAGTTTGTTGCAGGCTGGATTTAATTTTGTTTGATAGTAAAATAAACTGCATTTTTAATACAAACCCAAAGTATCAGTCCTAGAATAAAAAATTCTAAAATGTGTTGCATGAATTATATTTATAGTGATTTTGTTGGATTTGTTTGCATTCATGAAGGTTGAATTTGAGTGCATCAATGAAAAGAAAAAGCAGAAGAAAAAAAACTATAAAAACTCTGGCATTGTGATCATTAAGCACTGTGAGGTCAGTAATATATTCTGGTATGACTCTTTGGTTTTAAATGTTTAGGCATAACAACTGTCACCTAGTCTGTCTTCACCTTCAAACTGTGAGAAACTATGAAACTTTTTGAAAGATCCAGACAGCAAATATTTAAAGGCTCTGATTCATATAAGGAGACACTGACAGTGGAATCACATATCTGTCCTCCCCTGTCCTCTCACTTTCTCTTGAAGATGCCATCTATGTGGCAAAGGTTGCTTACAAATTTGTAAAGCCATTCCTGAACCACTGCATTTCCCAAACACTGTTTTATGGTGAACTAAAAACTGTCTGCCATGATATGTTGTTTTATAAATGTCCACCTGTAATTTTATAAAAGGCTTGACTAGGGTGATGCACATGCTGTAAATATCCTCACTTCAGTGGGTGGGTGGGATACCTATAGAGTAAAAGTAATGCTTAGCATGGGTAAAGATAACAAATCTGAAACCATAGAAGATGTTGCTATAGTAGTGGGTTTTTTCCCATTAAAAAAATGTTAATTTCTGTTTCCTATTTTTAGGTCATAGTAGAATGCACATTCCTTGATTACATCATGGGTGGGTGTCAGCTGAATTTCACAGTAAGTTAAATCATTTATATAAAGTAGCTTTTGAGTTGTGGAACAAACTGCAGTATACAATCAATTGCCTGTGCTCTTTGTTTGAACAGTGATTGGTTTGGGGTAGTTTTGTCTGTTTTGTGTGATTTGTGTGGTTTGGGGTTTTTGTTGGTTGGTTGGTTTGTTTTGTTTTTGTTTTCTTCTGTAGCATGGAGGAGGGAAGCCATTTTGCCAGAGTCCATATAAATTGTTTAGAAAAAAAGTATTTTCTTTACTCATGGCATGAAGTTCTGAACCTGTAGTTGCGTTCATTACGAAACAGCTGAGCTGTGTGGATGGAGACCAAGGAAAAACTTACACTTCTGATTTACTTCAAGTTTGGTTTCTTTTTTTTTGTTGTTGTTTGTTCGGGTTTTTTTCCTTTCCCTGATGAAAGATTACACTTTTACATCTAAGTATTGTGCCTGTAAGATTTGTAGATGTCCTAGTAACTACTGTTTAGAACTCTAATGATTTTCACTTTGGCTTTGCCAGAGATAAGAAGCATAATTTTACCTCTAACAGTGATTTGATATAAATACTGCATTTAACAGGTGGGGATAGATTTTACAGGCTCCAATGGGGACCCTCGCTCTCCAGACTCTCTACATTACCTCAGCCCTAATGGAGTTAATGAATACCTAACAGCTATTTGGTCTGTAGGAATGGTCATTCAGGATTATGATACGTAAGTTTTAGATTATTATTTGCATTATTTTTTTAGATATGTACGGACTTTTGTGGTAGTTTCTTAAGCCAGTGTTGAAGATGAAAGCAGATATATTGGAATGAAACTTTTGAGCTAAAAAGGACTTCATAGAAATCACTGCACAATCACAAGCAGAAGGTTATGTTTACAGCAAACAAGCAAGGCTTCTCATCTGTTTATATAAAGACCAGCATCAGTTTGAATAAATGCTTTCATTCTTGCCCATTGAATGTTAAAGACAGGTTTTGATCCAAGAAACAATTAAAGAGGGGAACTTTGATTTAATTTTACCTCTTAATGCTTAATTAACAGCGTTTTTAATGATGAAAAGCAGCACTGATTAGCTAAACTTACTGAACTATGACAGCTTTTAAAGGAAGGCGCTCACTTTGTTTGCTTTAAAATTGCTTTTTTTAGAGACAAGATGTTTCCAGCCTTTGGATTTGGTGCACAAATTCCTCCTTCCTTTCAGGTAATGGTATACGTAAATGCACTGCATAAATAATAGAATGGAATATGTTAATGTAATAAGACAACTAAAAGTACTTCAGGAGGAGATTGTATATACAGTCCTGACTATGTCTTTTGTGTATTGATAGGTGTCACATGAGTTCCCGTTAAATTTTAACCCATCAAATCCATTCTGTAATGGTAAGTCTGAGAAAGTAACATTAGATGTAGAGAATAAAATGTGTAAGGAATAAAAAAACCCAAGAGTGAACTGTGAAGCATGTTGCTCTAATTAAATGAGCTTAGCTGTGTAGTAAGTAGGACACAATTTTGTAACCATTTTCTTAGTTACTAGAAATAGCATTTGGTCTCTCTTCTGTAATGGTTTTTGAAAGAAGTGTTTTAAACACTTTTAGGGCACAGTACAGGCAAGCTGGGAATGGTTCTCTCATGTTGTAAAGTCACTTCATTCTACTTCACTGCTGGTTTGGGGTTGTCTGGTTTGAGTTTGCTGCTGCTAGTGCCTGTTCAATGCAGCCTCTCTGATCACATGATGAACTACCACAAGCTATGAAGTAAAGAGAACTGTTCAGTTACATGCACTTGATCATATGGTATTTGGCCTTTCTTTTCACATAAATCCAGATGTGTTAAGCACATGTGTTAAGCATTGGTCAAGCTGAAAGCTTCCATTCCTCATGAATCAATGGTTAGTTTTAAATCTTCATATGATGACTTCAAATAACTGAAAAACTGTTAAAAATCAGTTTTTAGGAAGATTGAGTGCTTCAAAATATCCTAATTCTAATATGAAAGAATGAGTCTGATATATTTGAGTTTTCCAGGAATCCAAGGCATTGTTGATGCATATCGGGCTTGTCTTCCTCAACTGAAGTTATATGGGCCAACAAATTTTTCTCCAATTATAAATCACGTGGCAAGATTTGCTGCTGCAGCTACACAACAGCAAACAGCATCTGTAAGTTTTTTATGGTACTGTGTGCATTTTTTCTTATTTTTTTTCCTTTCCCTATTTACAAATGCTATTTTTCGCCTCTTAAGCTGGTAAGTGTACTTGTTTCAACAACTGGCCATTTACCATGTGAATTGGTGTTTGGTACACTTAAAACAAGCTAAAAACTAAATGATTTTTGCAGATTGCAAACAACATTATCTCCTAAATTAACTAAACAAACTCCTCAAAGTTTGAATACCAACTTAAAAATACATAGCACCTTTATGGTATCTTCTGTTCAAAGCTCTTGTAGTACTATACAGGAGTTAAAGTCCACATATATGAGAGTGACTTAACCTCAGCTGAGAAAAATCAGCTAGACTTCATCAGATAGCTGAGCAAGAATTAAGTAAGGTAATGAAGAAATGAAGGATACAGCTTCTGACTCCTAGATACCAAATAGGTTATTAACTGTCCATCCTACAAAGCTTTAGATGCTTTTTGTGCTGTGCCCTTCTCCCTGTTAAAATTGTATGTGTGAGTTGTTGGCCATATCAAGAAACAGGAAGTCTGAGTATTGAATAATTTAGATAATAATCCATATCCTAAATCACTGATGATCGCAGATACATATGTCAGATGTTGTAAAATCAGAAAGTAAAATTAGCTATTTTTGCATACCTGTGGAAACCAATTTGGCAAAGAGCTATGTATTTTCATATGCCATGAGGTTTATAAGGTACAGCCTTGGTAGTCTTTCAGTAGTAGCTGTCATCTGTGTGTGTGTGTGTATTAGGAAAGTAGCAAAACCTCATGTACTTTTTTTTTTTTTTTCCCTGAGAGTGTAATATGTCTAGCAAGAGACATTTTTTTCCTGCCTGGAAGGATGAATTGAAGAAATTTTGCTGCCTTGCCATTTAGTCCATATCATAGATATTTTGGGTTGGGTTTTGGTGTTGGTTTTTTCCCAGTATGAGGGAAGTATAAGGAGTCAGAAATAAACCCAACGTGACGTGCTATCATGCTGCTGGTCGTAGCCTTCTCTGATCATGGTTGCTTCGTAGATATTCTTGCTGGAGTGGGGGAGTGGAACAGTGGGGAGCAATGGGAAAAGATGATACCTAAATGCAGGAGATAAGGGAAACCCAGTTATTTTTGAGGCAGATAAGGGAAGATGGGAACCAAAGCACTGAAGAGGAAGACTTCTGAGAATACTGGGAGCACCTTTGGAACCTGAATTTATGCTGCCCAGTAATCATCTGAATTGAACGAAGTGAGAGAAGACCAGAAGTTCAAAAAGTGACAGTTTCTGAACTTTGTACTTCCAGCTTGCTCTTAGTACGTCAATCCAGAATGGAGGCTAAGATGCCAGCTTTTAGATATACTGCCCTGGCAGTATAGTGGAAGCGACTCAAGTGGTACTTGAATAGATTACCAAAATACTGCAAGGTGGCTTCAGATGTCTTGATGATTCATAAAGCAGCTAGAAAACACAAAGGAATTTTAAAATGGGCATGATGTTTCTCATGAACTCTTTTCAGCTCAAAAAAAGATGTGTTTTATTCTATATTTAGGATTTTAGGCGTACAGTAAAAAATTGAAAGTCTATTCTATGACTCCTGTTCATACATTCTTAACTGAATTAGGCGAGGTAGCATTTCATAAAGGTGTTGATAGACCAGAAAGGAAACAAGTACAAGTTTCGCAGATGCTATCTGTCGAGAACCTCAGTAAACTGCCTTCTGTCCCAGGATAAGTACTTGGAAGATAGGTTGAGTGTTGATTTGTCTGGGGATTTTGGAGAGGAGAAGGGGGATACCATTGGGGTTTTGGGAGGTAGCTGTTTAAAGATGACTTCTTGATTATGTTGTTCTTTGTAAGTTTCTTTGGACTGTACAGATGAAGCCTGGCCACAAATTAGATGTTTGATAGTAAAAGTTCAGTGAGTGAGTTGAATATGCTCAAAGTGACAACAGCGTGTAGCCTGTATGTATATTTTTCTAAATGTAGATGCCTAAGTGTTTTCCATTTCTTTGTTATAATACAGTGTTTTGATTTGACAGCAATACTTTATACTTCTGATCATAACGGATGGTGTGATAACAGACCTTGATCAAACTCGAACTGCCATAGTTAATGCTTCGAAATTGCCCATGTCCATTATCATTGTTGGTGTTGGAGGAGCAGACTTTGATGCTATGGAGTTTCTTGATGGTGACAATGGAGTTCTTAGGTCCTCATCAGGAGAACCAGCTGTCAGAGACATTGTACAGTTTGTGCCATTCAGGAAGTTCCAAAATGTAAGTATTCTTAATGGTATGCTTAATAGATACTGTAAAGGTATGCTGGGTTTGCTAGGATATCCTACATATAGTCCTAGGTTTTTGCAGTGCCTCTAAAATGAACTCTTAGATGAGTCTTTATCAAATGCTTAAGAAAAACCCCAAAGGGCAGAAGACTCCAGCATCTGTAGAATTTCCATTAGATGAGATGGTTTGTGTTTAAAAAGACTCCATTTCTGGTTCCAGCACTGTGTTTCTGACAAGTTGCTTCAGGGAAATGACCTTCGAAAATTTCCTTCAGACATGATTAAATATATAGATGTGTTTTGCATTTGGGAGGAAGAACTTATTGTGGTTTTGTTCTTATGGTAAAATATTTTTTTATTGTGGATCCTAATTTGTAAATGTGAATTATTCCTAGGTTTTAGTGCAGTGTTAAAATTCAAGGCTAAATCAGGGAGGCTCTAATCAGTAGAAATTGTGAGTGGGCACAATAGTGGTGATAGTTTTCATTTTTGTTAAAGCAACTATACCAAAAAAATTGGTGATGAAAGAATGGAGTCCTGAATTTTTGCTGTTGAACCAATAAAGCATGCGCAGATTAATATAGTTTGACTTCTAAATGTCATATTGCTACAAGAATTTGATACAAACAAAGAAACAAAATTTCCTTGGAATGGGGAAGAGAGGGGCAATATTTTTATTTCCATCCTTAGATGTTACAATTTTGTTTTGTTTCTTAATATTAACTCTGTTAATAGTACTCCTTATACCTTCATATTTTGTCTTTGTATTTTTATTTTTGCTTTTGATACAAGTTCTTTGTTTAATCTCAGAGCAACTCAGGCAAAGTGGAAGGAAAAAGCAATATAGAATATGTTTACTGAATAATGCACTTGAATGTAGATTAAATAGGGTCAATATTCAGTATAAAATTACATATGCAAATGCTTCTAGTTTCTAGAAGAAGGGGAACTTTTTTTCCCCGTGGATACTTTGCTTTACAGTACAAAGAGTATTTCTGCTGCTCTCTAGCAATGCAGTTAATGTGATGATACTTGGTGCAAGAAGTTGCTGATGATTAGATGAGCCCCTGAAGGATCATCTTACGCAGACAGTGGAAGCATGTTTATGTGGCTGAAGTTTGACATCTGCATTGTGTATGTGTATTTCATATGACAAAAGGTATCTTCAGACATGTCAGCTCTTCATGCACCCAGCTCCTTCTTCCTTCAGCGGAACAAGGCAGTCAGCTGGTTCCTAGTAATGGGACTGAGAAGATAAAGTTGTCAGGGAAGCTTCCGTCTGTCCCACAAGGACAATGTGTGAAGTCCTCTGTAAAATGTCAGACTTTAAACTGGCCTAGTAGAGGAGGTGCTTACTACCCATCTTAGGATCCTTGTTAACAGTTGGTAGAAACTGAAACCTGGTGGGTTTTTTTGTTGTGTTTGTTTGTTTTATTTTTTTGTTTGTTTTGTTTTTATAAGTCTCCAAAAGAAGCTCTGGCACAGTGTGTCCTGGCAGAAGTCCCTCAGCAAGTGGTGAACTACTTCAGCACCTACAAACTGCAACCTCCTAAGAATCCTCCTGCAAAGTGAATGGGCTGAGCAGGAGAGCTGAGACTTTGTTCTTCCTTTACTTGTTGTATCTACAGACTTTGGCTCTTGATATACTTCTGCATACACACACCTTTGTATGGTAGCATCTCTTATCTTTTGCCTGCAAATCACTTTGCCACGTCTGCCTTTTTAAGGGCCAAAATTGTAATTGTGTTAATATTTGATGTTGATTTGATAGGGCTTACATAGGTGCATTTTGTTTTGAAAAGTAAGAGTGGAGATAAAGAAGTTGAATATACAGAGAGAAGGGGGAGAACAACTGGAAGTGGAGCAGCTGTCTTGTTGATAAATATGGTGAGTGGGAGTGTTCAGTTACTTCTGTGGGGGTCAGCACTGAGGGCTGCAGATTCTCAGTGATTATAAAACCAGTCTGAAATGAAAAAGAGGATATATCCCTATCAAGCAGATAAAAGCCTGTATGTGGTTCAACAAATCAGAAATACTTCAGGCTTCTGTGTCTATTAAGCTACTGTAACAAAATGTTGTCACAGGAATTTCATAATTAGACAAGTCCCAGAACAGAGCGTAAAGGCCCTCCATGTGTGCCTACATAACATTTGCCACTTCAGTGCCTTTGGCCAGTGCCTGGGATTCAGGACTGTCTGAATGTGAGCCAAACAAATCCTTGTATGCATTCTTTTAAGATGATGCACCCTAGGTATTCCTGTACCAAGGTGAACCTCTGACATCTCAGAATACTATTGGCCTTTGAAGCTACTATTGTAAAGGCTGTGAGATGCTTTTCAGTGTATACTGTGCTGGAAAACACATGATGTTCCTGATATTATTTTGGACAGGGTTTTGTTTTGGTTTAGTGGTTTTTGGGTTGTTTTGGTTTTGGTTGTTTTTTGTTTGGTTTTTTGTGTTTTGTTTTTGTTTTTTCTTCTGTAAAATAGTTGTGACTGTTGATCTTGAAAGGTCTTTATGTGAAGTGGGAATTCACCTTTTAGTTAACGTTTTGTCTCTGTATAGCTGCATATTTTCAAGCAAAGGCAGTTCTTCAAAGTGCCACCTATATTCGTCTTGTCATATGCTTCTTTTTCTTGAGCCCACTAATGAAAAGTGCCTGCACAACCCAATCTTCCCTCCCAGAAGGAAAATATAAGAAAGTCTCTAAGCTTTAATCCTATAATCATACCATGTTTCTCTAGGGCAAACAATTTCTGGTTTATTTTCTTGGCTTGAGCTTTCTCTTCACCATTTACATGTAGGTCATGTAAATGTGTTTGCTTAGTGGACAGATGAAACTTTCTTGTCTCTCAGTTGCATACTGCTGGCTGAGGATCTCTTCTGATCCTGTCAGTGCATGTAACATAAGTTTATCACTTATGCCAATCTTGAACATGAATTTTGCAGTTTCACATTTAAAGTGACTTACTTAGACGTCTGACTGATTGGATTTTGGATGTCTAACTGTAGCATGTAAGAACAGAGTGGACTATCACTGAATTTAGCAAACCTGGGTATTCAAGATTGCACCAGGTCATGGTGTATGTGACATTGTATGTGACTTTGTGACTTTTATTTTTTTTTTTCTTCAGTTTCTGGAGATGATCTGTGTGGTTTGGTTTTGTGTTTTGGATTTTTTGGGGTTTTTTTTCCATACACTTACAATTCTGTCAAAAATCTGGATTCACATTACCATTGATGAAAAATACATGTATTGAGATTGTTTTACACATCCTGTAAAACATAAGTGTTTTGTAGACAGTTGACTAGTTGTCAATCATGGATGAATATGTTGTTCTCCACTCCATTGGCCTTGGTGGAAGGCGTCCTAAATACTTTCAGTAGTGGAATACTAAAGAAGAGATTTTGCTTCATATTAAGCCAAGCTCTTTCTTTTATTTTTTTAAGTTTAATTCATGTGTTTATATAAAAATATGTAGACATCTTTTTATCAGTGTAGTGCATATGTATTACTACTTATATATAAATTATAACAAAGTATCATGCCATATATGCAACACAGGTAGGTTGTGGAGTCTTCTTCTCCGGAGACATTCAAAACCTGCCTGGACACATTCCTGTGTGACCTGATCTAGGTGATCCTGCTCTAGCAGGGGGGTTGGACTAGATGATCTTTTGAGGTCCCTTCCAACCCCTAACGTTCTGTAATTCTGTAATACTAAAATCAAGGAAGTAGTTACAATGAACCTAAATCATACCGCTGCAAATGGGTATTGTATGGGAACAGGAAACTGTTTCACAGCTACACATTCCATGTACAGAGAGATCTGGATGCAGTATTTTAATGCTTTGTCTAGATTTGCTGAAGTTGATAAGTACTACTGAGAGGAGTAGAGGATACTACTGAAGTTCCTTTAAGCTGTCTGCCAAAAATATAATGCTGCATCTAAGTTCTGTTCCAAATTCTGGTTTAAGATGCTTTGAGAGTTCATTTAAATGCATCTAAGTATATTACTAGGTATTATTACACAAAATATCTACAGCATATAGAATAAAACCTTCTGTTTTGTCTGTATTCTATACATAAATTTTGTGTTTCTATAGTAGAGAATTCATTATCTCTTGGAAAAGTTCCAGACGTAACTTAGAAGTGTACAGCTAATGCCTGTTGAAAAATTTGGAAACTCAAGGTTGAAGCAATATTTTGAGTCAAGGAATGCAGCAGATTGTGATTCAGGGCTGAGGAAAGTTACTGTGTTACTTTGCCATTTTTGTTTGATTGTTTATTTTGCTTTTGTTTTTATTATTTTTAGATGTAAAAAATGCCTTATTGGCTTGCAGATGAATAAAGCAAAATATTGTGAAAGCTTTGCTAAGTGAATGTGCTTGTAGGTCACTTGCACCACCTTGTGATAGAAATGATGTATAGCAGTCTTCATGATCAAGTGCTTTCTGCCATTTAATGGTCATAATATATACGTATGTACAGCAGAGCAATAACTTGTAAGCAGAATTTTTTACTTTCCTATGTATTTCATTTCTGATGAAGTTAACCAATTTACAATGCCTAGGCATTAAAAATACCATTTCAGTATATTGTTCTTGAGTTGTGATTTTGTCTTCAGTGTTTTCTACGTAATGATAAATGCTGCTTTTGCATTTCCTGTGGTGAGTATTCCACAGGCTGAACAACTTAGATTTGTAACATGTATTATGAGTTGGAAAATGCCTTTTCACTCAGTAGTTACAAATGTGCAGTGTATATTTTGTAAAACACCTCATAATGGCTTTTAGCAAGCAGATACTCTAAAATGGGGTGGTGTTAGCAGTGACTATTTCATGCTCTTTGCCACATTAGAGTTCTCCCAGGCATGCTATTTCATGCAATTATTTGCAGGTTTTCCAAATCTTTTTTCCAGAACAGCGTATACATTTCAAGTAGAGAGGCATGGAGGTTTGGTTATAATTAGTTTTCAAATATATTGTCCTACTCCACCTTTCATTTTCTATACATAAAAGTATAGTCAAGTCTGTGGTGTTTTATTGAGAAACTGAATGATACTAGGTGGCATTTCAGCAGAGTACGATGCCATACAGAGCGTGAGTAAGCTTTGAGACTGGAAGCTGCGTCTTCTGAGTGCTCTAGAGTAATTCACTTGCCTTCTCCACCAGTCAGGGACCCACAGGGTAGAAGTAGCTCCTGAAAGGATTCAATACATCTTACCTCCTGACCTTTCTTGTTTCATTCGTTCTGGTGAAAAATCTATCAGTAGTTGTAACCCTTTGTGCTCTTGCCTACCCCTAAAAAGAGAGGAATTCTAGGAATGGGAAAATACTCCACCAACAGAAAGGTAGAATGTCAGAAAACCAAATGGATGTTACTTCTATGTGACCATGATCCCAGAATCACAGAATTGTCAAGGTTGGAAAAGACCTCTAAGATCACTGTGTCCAGCCATCAACAACAAAAACAACAACAAAAACCAACAAAAAAACCACAAAAAAAAACACTCGCCATCCCCCTGGAACATGTCCTGAAGTGCCTCATGTACACGTTTTCTGAATACCTTCAGGGATGGTGACTCTACTACCTCCCTGGGCAGCCTGTTGCAGTGCCTGACTACTCTTTCAGTTAAGAAATTCTTCTTAATATCCAGTCTAAACCTCCACTCATGCAACTTCAGGCCATTTCCTCTAGTCCTGTCATTGTTTACTTGAGAGAAGGGGCTGCACCCACCTCACTAAAACCTCCTTGGTGCATTGATCCAGCCTGTCCAGATATCTCTGCAGAGCCTTCCTACCCATGAGCAGATCAACACTGCTGCTCAATTTGGTGTCTTCTGCAAACTTGCTAAGGCAGCACTCAATCACCTCATCTAGATCATTGATAAAGATATTGAACAAGACTTGCCCCAGCAGTGAGCCCTGCGGGACACCACTGGTGACTGGCCATCAACTGGATTTAACTCTGTTCACCACAATTCTCTGGGCTGGGCCAGCCAGCCAGTTTTTAACCCAGCGAAGAGTACACCTGTCTAAGCCATAAGCAGCCAGCTTCTCCAGCAGAATGCTGTGGGAGATGGTGTCAAAGGCCTTACTGAAGTCCAGGCAGACAGTGTCCACAGCCTTCCCTCATCCACTAGGTCATAAAGCGAGATCAGGTTGGTCAAGCAGGACCTGCCTTTCTTGAACCCCTGCTGGCTGGGCTTGATCCCCTGGCTGTCCTGCACTTGCCATGTGATCTCCCTCAAGATGAACTCTTCTGTACTTTTTCCAGGTACCGAGATCAGGCTGACAGGTCTGTAGTTCCCCAGATTCTCCTTCCATCCCTTCTTGTAGATTGGTGTCGCATTGTAAAGCCTCCAGTCATCTGGGGCTTCCCTTGTTAGGACTGTTGATAAATGATGGAGAGGCTTGGTGAGCTCCTCTGCCAGCTCCCTCAGTACTGTTGGGTGGATCCCATCCAGCCCCATGGACTTGTGAATGTCCAAGTGCCACAGCAGGTCATTAACTGCTTCCTCCTGGATTAGGGGGGGCTTGTTCTGCTCTCTGTCCTTACCTTCCAGCTCAGGAGGCTGAATATCCTGGGGGTAACTGGTGTGACTAATAAAGACAGAAGCAAAGACAGCATTAAGTATCTCAGCCTTTTTCTTATCCTTGGTTGTAACGTTCCCCCCACATCCAGTAAAGGATGGAAATCCTCCCTGGATCTCTTTTTATTGTTAATGTATTTGTAAAAACTTTTTTTTGTTGACCCTGATGACAGTGGCCACATTGAGCTCCAGCTGGGGTTTTGCCTTTCTAATTTTTTCTCTTCATGACCTAATGAGATCCCTGTACTCCTCCTGAGGTGCCTTCCCGCTCTTCCAAAGGAGTTAAAGTCTCCTTTTTCTCCTGAGTTCCAGCAAAAGCTCCCTGTCAATCATACCAATGTCTTCCTGGCCATTTCATCTTACAGTGCATGGGTACAGCTTCTCCTGCACTTTTAAGATTTCCTTCTTGAATATCATCTAGCCTTCCTGGAGTCTTCTGTTCTTTAGGATTGTCTCCCACAGTGTCCTGAACAGGCCCAAGTCTGCCCTCTGCAAGTCCATGGTGAAAGTATTGCTGACCCCCTCTCCTTACTTTGCTAAGGATTGAGAACTTAATCATCTTGTTGACACTAAGCCCAAGACAGCCTCCAACCACCCCATCTCCCACCAGTCCTTCTCTGTTTGTGAACAACAGATCTAGCGAGGCACCTCCCCTGGTAGGCTCACTCACTGGCTAAGATGTCAGAAGTTCTCTTCCACACACTCAAAGAACCAACTCCCTGTCTCCTCTCTGCTATGTTATTTTTTCAGCAGATCTGTGGTAGGTTGAAGTCCCCCACCAGAATAAGGGCCAGCAATTGTGAGACCTCTACCAGCTGCTTGCAAAATGCTTTGTCTGCCTCCTCATCCTTGCTGGGAGGTCTATAACAGACACCCAACAGGATATCTGCCTTATTCACCTTCCCCCTCATCCTTTCCCATAAAACACTCAAACTTATGATCACTGTCATCAAGCTCTATACAGTCAAAAGATTTCCTAACATCTAGACCCATCTTCTTCCCAGTCTGTCCTTTCAGAAGAGCTTATAACCATCCATTGCAACACTCCAGTTTTAAGAGCGGTCCCATCACCTTTCTATGATGGCAGCTACGTCATAGCTGTCCTGCCGCACAATGGTTTCCAGCTCCTCCTGTTTGTTGCCCGTGCTGCATGCGTTGGTGTAGATGCACTTGAGCTGGGCTATCAGTTTCACCCCTAACATTGCCATGCCACCCCCAGGCTCATCTCTAGTGGGCCTGGTTTTATCTCCTTCCCTGTTCACACCTGGTTTAAAGCCCTCTCAATAAGCCTCGCCAATTCCTGGCCAAGAACCCTTTATCCCCCTGTGGACAGTTCCACTCTGTCGCCAGCAGGCCCAGTGCCTTGTAAACATCCCTGTGATCAAAGAAACCAAAATTCACGCAATAGCACCAGCCTCTACCAGCATGTATCAGGTGATGCTTTCCTGTGCCTTTCAGCATTCCTGGTGACTGAAGGGATTGAGGAAAACACCACCTGTGCTCCTGATCCCTCCACCATTTGGACCAGTGCCCCAAAGTCCCTTTTTATTGCTTTAGGACTTCTCTTGGCAATTTCATCAGTGCACACCTGTATGACCAGTAACGTAGTCAGAGGGTTCTAACCAGACCCAGGAGCTTCCTGGTTATATCTCTAACCCGGGCCCCAGGGAGGCAGCATTTCCCTGGGGGATGGGTCCAGCCATCATATTTGGCCTTCTGTTAGCCTCAGAAGGGAAACCCCTATAACAATTTCATTCCTTTTTTTTTTTTTTTTTTTTTTTTTTTTATCTTTTTCAACCATTGGCACTTCTTCTCTTTAATTTTGGGTCTAGGGAACTTGAGAGCTGTGCGTAAGTTGGTAATTTTGCAGACAGAACTGACAGGCTTTTCTGCAGTTCTGAGCTGTTAAGAGCTGTAGGAAAGCAGCAGCGTGGGGGATGCTTTGTTGCTGCGACATGATGCTTGCTGCTGCAGTCTCAGCCCTTCCTTTGTAATACATGTCAGTGTGTGATTAATGAACTTAAATATGCCTGCAGTGAAAATGTTTGAAGTTACCTAGTAGCGTTTGTGTAGGCAGAAGGGGATTGGATCTTTTGCAGTGAGAGCAAGCTTTACTTACTAATCCAGAAATGTTAAAATAGGATGGTTTGTGGGGTTTTTTTCCTCCTTCTGTAATGTTTTGACAACTCTCAAAAAAAAAAGTGAGAACCATATATTGTAATAAATTCATATATCATTGTTATCCACAGAAGGCCTCATTTGTGAAGCAGTTCTGCAATATTTCTAATTTTCAGATTGTATTGAGACTTTCCTGGATGTGTAACAGATGAATTGTTTATGGTGCACCTTACCATTTTCTACCTCTGTTGTGACATCCTTTTTTCTTACCTATCAAATAATAAGTGACATACAAATAAAGATGATTCTTCCTAAGTAGCAATTAAGATTTGACTTCACTGTTAATGTGGCAGAAGTTTCTTTTTGAAAGAGATTTGGGTTTTGGTCATGTCAGAATGTGTGTGGAATATACAACATCTGATACTCAATCATGTAGCTTTTACTCAGGCAAAGCTCCCTGTGATTGTAGTTAGGCTGCCAGCTTTGCTTGTGATGAGAGAAGTTCTGCCAGCCTGCAGGATGCATAGCCCTCGGGACCATATATAGCCTGCAAAGTAAAAGTTTAATTTTGGCATGATGCCTTCCTTGGGTGGCTGGTCAGCTGAGGAACTGTGAAGCCTGCCCTTATGATTTCTCGGCTTGAACTCTGCATAAGGGTTTTACTTCCCAAAGCTGTTCATCCAGGGGGGACAGAAAGTAGATAAGGAGAGAGAGGAGACACAAAACCAAGGAAGAGAAAAAAAGTAATGGAGAATTAAGCTTAAAACACAGCTTTAGCCTTTTGTTTAATATTTCATTCTTTTCTGTGACCAGCTGATGCAGAAGGTTGACAGTGTGGGAGTTCATTATTAGGAAGCTCGGTCCCTCTCAGCTGTGACACTCAAAGAATTTACTTCAGTTTGCAGGTACAATGGAGCTCAGCCCCAGCAGGCACAGGGCTCACCTTGCAGCATCAGTCAAGGTCTGTGATAGAGGTGAACAACTGGAGCATTGGTTGAAACTATGCACTACATCAAGTGCTTCATGTAAAACAGCCTTTATTTCTGATGTGGCCAGTTTAGATACCAGGATTCTTTTAAAAGTTAGTCTATATCAACTGCTTGCTCTCCAGAGACCATTATTAATATCCAACCCTTTGAGAAGATCAAGCGTGTAAATTTGCAGCCCAAAGTTAAAGGTTACCCCTGGGGCAGGGAATTTCTAATCTGTGTTGTGTTTATTCACCAGAATCACAGGCAACTGGAGCAGAGCCTTGTGCTTTCAGAGGACTTGCAATAATTCTCCAATCTGCTTCCTCCTCATGGATTTTGTGATTTGAGTTTTTGATAATGGTTTGGTTTTGTAGCCCTCTGTCCCAAGCTAAAGTATCCCAATGCACAGCACCACAGCTTTCTGCACTGAGCTGCACTGGTCACAAAAACATGTCACTGATTAGAAGTACAAGGGGAGGAGAGAGAAAGATCAAGAGAAACATAAGGAACCTCAGCAACAGTAGGGCAGTAACAAGAAAAAGGGTAACTATGGGAAACCAGAAAAGAAAATAGAAAAGAACACATACAAAAATTAAGAGCAAACTGAGCAACAGGAACATCAATAAGAAAGTGAGGATAAACAGGAGAGGGAAGAGGAGAAGCAAAAACAAGACAGAGTAAGAGGAAAGAGAGAGCATGG
Organism: Actenoides lindsayi; assembly: GCA_025331215.1. Lineage (NCBI taxonomy): Eukaryota > Metazoa > Chordata > Aves > Coraciiformes > Alcedinidae > Actenoides > Actenoides lindsayi. The sequence goes on along the minus strand of WTSP01017843.1, from coordinate 55,422 downwards.
ATCAAACAAAAAGCAAATGTTCCTGAAGTACAGTCTAGTTCCTATTACACCAAAAGTTCTCTCTTCAGGCTCAAGGTTAAGAGGTAAGTATATAAATAATTTGTCCCGTTGTGTCAGGAGAGAAGGGAGAGAGGAAGAGGAGCTGGGGTAGATTTTTCTCTTGAATGGTCTCTACTTTTATCTTCTGTACTCAAAAGCAAAGTCTTGTCAGCTCTCTGAATTCAGCAAGACAATAGATGGAGCCACAGCCCAAAGCACCATCTATTTATTTTTTTTTCTCTTTAACTTCAACTGTAAGGATCTCTCCTTCTCCTGCTCTGGGGGATGGAGACATACTAATGATCAGAGACTCCTTAGAGTTTTCTCTCTGCGTAGCTGCAGGTTTAGGCTTGGTGTCTGCATTCAGCTCTTCCTGTTGTACAGGGGGTGCAGATGAGGCTGCAGGCTCCTCAGGTTTCTTCTCCTCTTTAGGCTTCTTCTCTGCTTCATCTTGAGTTTCCTAGAAACAAGAAGTTAAATGTTTTCCAATGCCGCAGAAGAAATTCAGGAAGTAGTTATATTCATTGTGTGCAGCGGAAAGGCACAACATGGATACTGTGATTAATGGTATGCAACATATGCAAATTTGGTTTTAGATGCTGAAAATCAATTTCTAAATGACAAATGCAATTTCAGAATCAGAATTTCAACATAAAACCTAGAAAAAGCTTGTGGACAGTGATAGTATCTGCTTCTTATTAATACAGCACAATGAAATAGGCACGTTTTGGTGCACACAACCCTTAGGTCTTGCCTTGCTTTATGTATGTTTTATACTGCTTCTCACCAGTATAAAAAAAAAAAAGTGTTATGTAAATCTTGACATATTGCCCAGTGCCCAATTTCTTGGCCAAGCCTATTTGCTATTAAGTTCACAGATTAATTGAGCAATGTTTCTGCTCCAATCACAGCGTTGTAGTCATTTGTGTAAGTAAATTTCTTTATTTAACTTTAAAAAATACGTAAAAACGCAGCCAGTTCAGCTGTAAAGACAGAAAAGGATTCTTGCACCTTTGGGTAAGAATGTACAATTGAGCAGGTTCTTATTAGTATTAACATTTCTCAGAACAGAATATAATATGGAAATTACTTTTCATCAACTAAAATAATGGTTTTCTCATAAGTGCAATATATTAGATCTAATCAGTTTTAGCTACGTGGGCTACACTTTTTGTCTTCAGGATTTGTGACAGCCAGGGATCTGACTTTGAATTGAAAAGTTCACCATGTGCTTGAGTCAGCTGGATCAGGTTATTGCATTAGGATATTTCTGTATTTACTGTTGTTTACATAAAATTAGAAGATCAGATGCACTTAGGGTCTTTGTAAACTCTATTTTATACTTACTTTTTTTGAGGATTTTTTGTTTGCTTTCTTTTTTCCTTGCTTTTTCTTTACTTTTATTTTCTCTGCATAGAGTCCAGGTCCAGGATAATTTGAGCCAAATTTTAAAATTAGTATTTACAGTGATTAAGTACAGCATTATATCTCAGCTACCAGGAGTTTTTGCCATTTTTTGCACTAAGGCCACATTTTCATCTGCTCTGTGCATGCCTTTCCAGTATCTTTCAGCACCTGGAAGAATCTACTCTATTTTCTGTGGCATTACCTGAGCATCTTGTGCTCTCTTCAGCTGCAGCAGCTTAGCAAGGCCTTCTCTTCCTTTTCCACCAAGCAATGCTTTAAACAATTTTGGAGTTTCTTGTTTCTGCCCAAAGAGACTGGCCAGGCCTCGTGGTTGTTGCACTGGTGGTCCTGGAGCAGGTTTCCCCTTCTCCTTCAGCAGCACCCTGGAGACAGGAAAGAACAAGAACACCCAGCGGTGCTGTAAAACTGAGAAAAGTTCCTGCAAAGCTAAAATGTCACATTCATAGATGAAAATCCGGCAACTTTTCTGGCCAAATTTTTTTTTTTTGGTCCCAGGTCCAGTGGCAAAAAGCAAAGCTGGAGAGGGTAAGGATTTTACCCTATGCTCCAGTAGAGTGGGAGGCTACTGTTGAAATTTGGAGTTGCTTTCCTATATCCTGAAGAATAAACAAGTGCAGGCTCAAATTAAAGTGTTGCAAAGCAGATTAGAATTTTACAAGGTGAGAAGTAGTGTAGAGGGGGATGAATGCCTTGCACTTGAGGTGGCTTTCTAGATGCAAATTCAGAGAGCCTTTAGTGCTCAGTTGGGAGTCCAGCTGATGCTTGTGGAAGTAATAATTTACCAAACTAACTTCCAGCATGGCTCATCTCCTATAGGTCAGGTTAGACAGTGGAACTTATTTTTAATCTTCTTTAGTAGAAGACATCACCCTACAGATATAAAAATGACTGCCAATCATGTGGCAGATGAGATTTTCACGCCCTTCCATAACTGTACTGATTCTCAGACATAACGACAAGAAGTGAGAATGAACGATGAGACTAAAGATTGACAGGGCCGAGATAGATGGAACCAGTGCAAAGCAGCGGGCTGCCATGCTTTCAGTCCCTTTTCAGTTACCCTACAGTTTTCAAGGCAATTTTTCTATCTTTGTGAAAGCCCTGACTTAAGGCATTTTATAAACAAGGCATATACTTGCAGTCTGAAGTATAGTAAATCCCATAATACTGCAGTTTTCTCCATCATCTTGTACTTTGTAACTTTGGGAATTTTGGAAGTGAAGTTTTTACTTTTTTTTCAAGTTTTATTGTCCTAAATTTAAAAAGTCTACTTCAGCAGCTCAAATGGGTTCATTGTGGGGTTTATTATGTAAAGACCATAATGTGACTATCAGGCAAGCGATAGCAGAACAAATTTCTTGCTTGAATAAATCCTTTGAGTTTATTTCAAGAAGCCCTGTAAAGGTGTGGGGTGGCCAATGCAATCCCACAGAGAACTCCTAAAATAAACCTTCCAGGGCAGAGCAACTGGTATCTTGATTCCAAAACTGAACATAACTGCTTTGTCAGAACAGTGCACAAATCTCCTGTTAGAGCGTAGTTTTTCTAGAGACATGGCTGACCATACATACATCATGGGAGTTTTGTTGGAAGAATTAGTGGATGCTTAGACGGGTGAGCAGAATACGTGGCCACCAGCACAAAACTAAACAAGATATCCTGTATCTAGTCTGATGTCTAAGAAAGCTTTGAGCTCAAATAGGAGTGCAGAGACAAAGGATGGATGATGAAGATCCTTATGTTGAGAAAGGCTACCTGAAGGAAGCAGAATTTAATGGCGTGGCAAAATATGATTAAGGTATGCAAGAAAGCAGAAGGTGGTAGTGTGGGACAGAGACAGGCATAACAAGTAGTGAATGATGGTGGTACAAGTATTTAGAAATAAGCTAGAGAGAAATCAGAAAGGATAAAAGCTGGAGACCATCAGTCAGTGAATCTTTTCCACTTTTCTACTTGTTCATGCTGGGTTTAAAAAATGGGGTAATCAGCCCATTCTGTGTCTAGGTTCCTTGCTCCTCAGGGACATGACAATTCTCAAGATACTGTGGTTTGACAAGCAGGGCTGTTGAAACATGCTGGATGCTACCATCTGCTAGCACTTCCACTGAATGAAATGTCGCTACTGTGCTATGTTTAGCCTTTGGTGGAATTTCAATTCTGGGAGCAACCTTCCAACCTTTGATAGCAATGCAAGGCAACAGCTGAGAACAGTAAGAGTGCTGAAGTATACTAATAATGACAAACTGTTTTCAAGTATTTGAACCTTTTTACTCATTTTGTCATGATTTTATGACAAAATCTGACAATATTTTATCCTTTCAAAGCTGGGGAAATGGTGATCCTATAGAATTAACTGCATTTGGTTGCATCTTTGAAAACTTACTGTGTAACTGACACCTGTCCTGTGATTTCTGTCTTCACTATGTAAGGAGTCCTGATATGCATCTGTATCTCCAGTTTGTTTTGTTACCTTAATTGCGACAGAGAAGGCAACTGCATTTAGGACTTCGTTCTACTTGTCACAATTCCAGAATCGTTAGAATCCCTGCCAAGACCATAACTTCCGCTAGATACTACCAGGCAAATCTAACCTCTAAATGCAAATGTTTTTACATCTGTTACTCAGTCCAAGAAAGGAATGCAGATCACTCTAGAAGCCACAACTGTCCATTCTGCAACTAAATAATGTGATTTAAAAACTGTTATTAGGACATACTTTGCTTTCTTCATGAGAAGTTTTTCTGAGTCCGGATAATGCACCAAGATTTCATTGAGTGTTTTCTTGTCCAGAATGAAAAGGTTGGCAAAACCATGAGCCACCACATTGGCAGTCCTTCGATTTCCTCCACCTGCAGCTAATAGGCTGGAATGAAAGTAAACATCAGTCACATTGTAACTTGCCCTAGTGAAGAATCCTTTTGCTAGTGGTTCTCCATTAAAGTAATCGTAAATCTCACTTATGCACTTATATCTGATGTTCTCTAATAGCCCTTTACAGTTGGGATTAGAAATACCTCCTTGCCTCAGGAAGGCAAATTGTCACTACTGATCAGGCATATGTACATGCTAAGGCCTCTGAAAATTCTTGCTAGATAGAGGCATTTCTCCCAAGAGACACCCACTGCAAGGACTGCATTTGTTTTATCTCTTTTGTGAACTTGGCATTTTCTCAATTTTATTGTTGAGAATTACTTAAAACAGAAGTAGAGCAGCAGAAGTCCCTTATTATTGAAAGAGTTACATACGATGGATGAATGATTCTCCAAGAATTTTAATTTCCCTGAGTGAATAATTTCTGTGGCACTCTATTTTTCAGTTTTCTCATGTACCACACCTAACATTTGAATGTTGGCACGTTGAATGATATGGAGTAGGAAGATCTTTCAGGCTGAAGGTTCCAACTGTGTCTGCCAGAAAAAGAAGGCTATTTTGTTTTGGAAGTAAGGCATTAGACCAGTTTAGCAAGCAGCAGTCGGACATAGGAAGGATATCCACAGAAAAAGCAGATGTTGTACAAACAAAAATGGAATTGTTCATCTTTCATTAAACAAATGACATTAAGAGACTTCTCAGCTATGCTGATAAGCAAGAGAAGTTGTGTTTTGCTTTATCACTGTATTCAATGAGATCTACCCTAAAATTTGTCCCTTAAGTATTTCCTGGTGAGTTGATACTTTTAGACAATATTTAGTAATCTCTAAAGTTATTAATAAAGTATAGTCTGGACCGCATGAAACATGATTTAATACTTATCTAAAATATTAATCAAGGATATATAAAGATTTGGTTTAATATTAAATATATATAGAACATATTTATAAATATTTGTTCATGCAGATAATATATTTGATTTATAAAGAATAGTATGAGACATCTACAACTGAGTGTACAAGGCTATTTTTACACACACAGAATTTTTCTGCAGCCCAAGACAGCAATCAGTATATGAACTCAAGCTGAACATGTAATATATGTTCTTTATAAACATTTCTGTACAATTCCTCACATAGGACTATTTGCACAATAAGAAAAGCAGCTAAAAAAAATTGCAAACAGCTTTTGAGTTCTAATGAATCATGTCTCAACAAGTCATTTAACAATCACTTTCAGGGTTTCCTAACAGAAAGCTTATTTTATCAAGGCAGACTAAAGAGATCAGCTTTTTTCCTCATGGTGATGTGAGGTGAATTTTACAATTAAGGCAATCCTTGCTCAAACAGAGTCATCTTTGACTAAGGGCAGCATTATGGACTTCATCATTACATCTGTTTTGGCTTCTTCTAGGAATTACATGGTAGAGCAATTTTTTACAAAATAACTACATTTGCCTTGCAATGATGTTTGATAACATAATATTAATAGAGAAATCGGCTTTTTTATCTTACATTTATGACTTCAGTTGTTAGCCTGAAATGTTATAATATTAGTATGAGATGATAACTTTTAAATTCTTACATTAAGAAATTAAATTTCAAGGTACAAAGTTGTCAAAGTGTTGCCTCATCTATATATATTTTTTAATAGGTGATTTCCATAGGAAGCTGCTGTTCACTGAAATTAGCAAATTGATCCAGGGAATGGTATGTTTATCAGCTGAACATGGAGGGTTGTGGTGACTCAGCTCAGCACCTATGTGTGTATGGAGAGAACTTGTAAGTCAGGAAAGGGAAATAGGTCTGGATCTTGCTTCTGAGCAGGATGTCAAACAGCAAAGGGCAGAGGTTATTGCAAAGGAAAATGTAATCTTTTGCAAAGAGAAATAGTCCCTGTAGTTTGTTTTTTTTTAATAAAGTTACCTAAGAGCTGAAAGGCTAAAACTCAGACCAACCATTTAGAGACTTTCCTGTCAAAAATTGATGGAGAAATGGTTTAATTTTTTTCAGAATTACCATTTTCTGATAGGAAGTAGTTCTAGTGCAATATCAGTAAATAGATGAATGAAGACATCTGGCTTAAAATATAAATTTCTCTGGGCTAATGAATTGTTATAGATGATTTTCTCAATTGTCTGTACAGACCCACTCTCATTAAGGCGGCAATCTGTTTGCCTCTGATTCTAAAATTAGTTTTCTTCTCCAAACTGGTATTATTTATACAGGAAAGTAGTAATGAGGTTAATATGTTAGTTGGAAGGCAACTCCTATTACTTAATCTGTTTTAATAGTAATTTTTAAGGCTGAAATTGCCAAAGGACTTTTTTGAACATTAATCTTGCATTGGCCTTCTAGTATAATTTGGGGAAATTTTTTGGAACAAATATTTATTGTTTTCTTCAACTTGTTTGCCCTCAGAGACTTTTTAAGCATCATTTACATTCATTTTGAACAGTGTGGTTAAATAGCAAGTGTCTTATAAATCATGTAGTTAAACTACTCAGAATGAAGCTGACATTTCTCTAAAAACAATCTTGAATGGGAAATCGTTAGGAAATCAGTCTGATGTTCAGGTGATAATCATGCTATGAATACACAGGGGAAAACTTGGATGTGCTAAATGAAGCAGCATTTCATCCATGAAAGAATTGCTTCTGCTATACAGTATTCAGAAGACCTTGACAGAGCTTAGACAGAAGGGTGCTATAAAAACTCATTATTTTCTAACACCGCCACAAAGAAGAGGATGCATCTCTACTAATACACTTCATGTCTTTGCTTTTCTTCAGTTTGGAAATGTCTACCGATTGCCGTGTCTCTTCTCCTTGAGTTTATCCACTACGTGACTTTTATATGCAAATGATGCATGTCTGAATGAATATGCTGCCCCAGTAGGTCAATGATGAATAAAACAAGACTAGAAGAGCAGAGTTACAGCATTGCTGAGGATCTGTACTGGCCATATTGGCAATTATGTAAAGAGTAACTTTACTTGCATGGAAACGAGTGCTCACCTGTATGAGATCAAAAGTTTGAAAATCCCTTCCTTGTTTTAAAACCAATCATTATCATTTCTCAGTTTAAAAAAAAAGGAAGTCCTTGCTCCAAGACTAATAAATAATTGAGAACTATGTGTGTGTTACATGTCCAGGCTGCTGTAGCTTTTTCTTTTTTCTTTTCATTATTCAGCCTTTACTGAAAACCAGTGCAGTCTCAGCCTTTTCACATAGCTTACAGTATAGCATTTTGTTTTGAGGCTTTGCTTAGGTATTATATTGGCACACAGAGAAACACCTTTCAAATAACCTTCTCTGAAAGAGCTGATATAATTTCACTTTTCCACTCACTGAAAAAGGTCTGTATCTATGGGATATATCAAGTGTTTTCCACTTGAGGTCTAGGCGTTCTGTATGCACATCACTGAATCAATGGGAATGTCTCCCTTATCACAAAGGGAGACACAAGTAGAAGATAAATGTAAATCTGGCACAGAGCTGATTACAGCTTTTCAAAGTCAGATTAAAGCTACCATCGAGAGAGTTTTCAATAACAGGAAGGCAGCTGGAAGAAATTAAGGTTCCAGTTTATCACATGGAGCAGCACATGTATTTTACTACTTTTCCTGAGGCCAGGATCATCAGGGGACCTCAGCAGTGCCTAAAAACTTGATTGACTATTTGGGGAATGTGGCACGTAAGAGTTAATGGTTTTTGCATAGCAACCACATTAAGAATATAAAAAAACATTTGTACCCACCAGAGAAAAACTTTCTCCTCCAACTCAGATCCAAAAATCTGGTCTGTCAGCCTTTTTCTTGTTTTGTGGGCTCTTAAATACATTTTTAAATGTGGATGTCTAATTTTTGACAACTTGGTACCTACTTCAGCTCCTAAATGAACTAGTTTTATTTGCTCTTGTAGATTTTTAAATATTTGGGGGGGGGGGGGGAATTAATTATAATTTTTACCATTTGCTGTGTAAGGGCATCTACTTTCACTATTCAGGCAATAAAATGCATTTTGTCCTATTATATTGAAGACCCCAGAACATGAAGATGTGTTAAATCTTTGAAATTCTGAAGGAAAAATTTGTCTATCCCTGTGTACATTGCCCACAACACTGGTCTCAGATTTTGCCATATATGTCTCCAATGCTTCACTTGTATTTTCCTTCACTCACCTGCATCTACTTCCTCAGTGTGCTCTTGGTTGATCCTACCCACTTTCTAGCCTCCCCATGGTAGTTGTCATGTTTACCCCAGAGAAGTTAAACAAACACTAATTATTTCACCAGATCTCAAGAAAGTGTTAAAAATAGCAATGGACCTACCTGATCTCCCCAAATACAGCTCCTGCTCTTAGTGTAACCAGGACTTTTGTACCATCAGGGCCTCCAAGGACTTGAACTTCACCCTGTTTGATGATGTACATCTCCCTTCCAATCTCTCCCTGAGTATACAAACACATAAAGATCCCATGTTTTAGCAGGGCAGTGTTTTCTTGTTAGAATAATCTGACAGACTCTTCTTTAAATGTCATTCTGCTCTCTCATAAGCAGGTTTACCTGCATGATTGAGAAATAAAAATCTGCTCTGCTTTTCCTAGCACTAAGCATGAGCGCAAGGATGGACTTTGGCAGTTCTAATTGTGATGTGAGACAATATTTGAACAGGAGTAAGACTATCTAGGCCAGCTTGGAAGGAGAAAACTAAATAATAATCAGGATTGTAGCAGTCATTTCCATCAACTGTTCTGGTGGAAACTAAATTAATGCAGCAGAATATTTAGTAACAGAGAAATGCAAAAAAGCCCATGCTTCATGGTGTAGAAAGCTGCAGTTTTTACACTATTACTTTCAACTATAACTTATCTAATTTAAAAGGAAAATAAGAATAAACAATCATTCAAAACTTTGTCAACTTTTATGTTATCACTGGGTGATTTAAGAGATTACTGCTTTATTTTATATCCTCCTTATGATCTAGTAGGATTCAAAGGTGTGACATCAGTGTATACAATACAAAGCAGGCAAACAAGAGTAATATAATGGACTTCACAAGTATGGTCATAAAAGTCCTCACAACATCTCAGTAAGGCAGGCAAATAACTATTGTTTCACTCACGCAGCTGGAGTAACTGAGGCAAAGCAGCAGTTTCATTTGAAAAGTGAGAAGGCAACAGGGCTGAAAACATAGGGCTTGCACTTCCTATCCATTCACTTGCTCCTCCAAGCCCGGATGCAGAGCCTCCTCAGTAAAGTACAATGAGGCCAACATACATCCAAGGAGGAGGAAGTTCCAACGGGGTTTTATTCCCTACTTTGTGTTACAGTATTAACAGGATTACTATGGTTGTTTACCATGTAGTAGATCTGTAGAATTTATCAGAATTCATTCTTGTTGAGAACTGTTTGCATCTGATTGCAGTGTAAAAGACCTTGTTTCTGTTACTGTCATTTATTATCACTGCTGTGGCAGAGTCCCAGCCACAGTCTAAGATCCTTTCATGCTGTATATTGTACAAGCAAACACACCAAACTACTCTTCCATCCTTCCTACCCAGCAGTCATTCTGGGATTGCTCTGTGGAGGGGCATGCCTGATCATTTGGTGCATTCACAAATGTTTAACTTCCTACAATGTGGAGTCAGTGGCACTAACTCAGCATTTGGGAAGAGGATCGTATGCTTAATTCTTAGAGGGAGAAGGCCCTTAGTGAACAAGCAGGACTAGAACTGCTGAAGACAAGTTAAGGCGTTCTGATGGTCACTTCTGTGTGTGATACGAGCTGTGGGTCACTTGCCAGAACAGTAACAGCACTGATACTTCATTCCTCCCATGCTTTAATTACATCCCACACTGCCTATGAAAATTATTATATGCCTTCTGCAAGGATACTTGGGCTCACTAGGTCAGAAGCTGAACTATCTCCCTGTGCCATGTTTTAGCCAAAATGCTAAGAGAAGATAGAAGTTGTTGCTAAGGGACAGTATGACAGCATTCAGCTGGGCATCTGGAGGTGTCTCAGAGATGTGAGTGAAAGTAGAGCAAGAGCTGTAAGGAGCGGTGTGGGATGTTGTGTATTTTCTACAACCTTGGATAATTCCACTTAAGAGGTTATGAATACACATGCCAAACATCATAGATTTAGATCTGTAGGGTAGGTTTGTATATACATATGTATAAAAAACCCCAAGATTGCTCCATTTTAAATGTTAAAACTTCATGATTAACCATTACATAAGCCATATTTACATTAAATACTTTCCCTATATTACTATAATGTTATGTTTGCTAATGTAAGTAATAAAATCCATATTGTCTTGTTCTAGGTAGAAATTTGAGAGCACATTTGTTATAGAGTATTATTAAGAGTACCTTAATTACTTTTATGCTAATTCACTCGGGATTAATTCTATTTAAAGGATACTTGACCGATATCTGAACTATTTTTCTAATATATGTACTATAATTATTATTTGAAAGAGAGAACAATGCTAACAACGCTCACCTTTTTGCAGACAAAGTCTCCAGGTAAATACACAATGGATTTCAACCTTAGCAGCATGTCATATATCATCTGGGTATCGCACCCCTGTTAAAAGAGTTAGAACTGATTTCTCTATTAATTCAGTAGCACAAGCGACTAGTAGTACTTACACTGGGTCCCAAAACCCAACAGGACATGAATGATCCAGGGTTTCATAAGTGGAATGCAAACTCAAAACATGATAAAGGTCAGCTTTTAGAACAGAGAAAAGATCTGAAAGAATCACCATTTCTCCTCAGTTTCAACATCTTTGGGTTGAACATCTTTTTACAACATTTTTTTTTACGAAGTAGGCTTCTGTACATCTAAATCTGCTGTGTTCAGAGCATTATGGGTCTTTTACATGAATTTTTTATACTGACGCAGGGGAAAAAAACAGATGTCAAATGTTGATACAAATCTGTGAGTGCCATGTCTTCAGCAAATGTGGCAGAAACGGTGCAGCTATGTGATGTTTATACATAGATATCATGATTTCTTGCAATTATCTTAATGAATAAATTACTGTTAAGGTTACTGTATGACAAGGCTACTTCTAAAAATGCAGTGTCTCCTTGGTTTGGGTGTCAGAAATCCAAATACAAATTGTATGTCTGGAAATTTATCATGACAATAAAGAGTAAGCTCCTTTCCACGAAAGGTACTAAAAAGTAGCTTTTACTACATCAAAGTTATGTTGCCAGAACACACAGTTTTTGCAACCTCAGCAAAGTGGGCTATATTAAAAATTACATTCTTCTATCTGTGACTCTTGAGATAGTTATACTCTGAAATCACTTACAGTCTGACCGTAACATCAACTTTAGTATGCTGATGTAAGAGGACTGTGTCTTAAGCTAATGTGTTGGTTTTCTTTTTAAATCTCTGATTTCACACAAAAATTTCAAAGGCAGGCCCTTGGCCTTGTCCTGAAATCTCCAGTAACTGACATATTTATTAGGCTTTGCCTTGTATATTAATAGACATGTTCTGAAGTGTTGCAAGATGCACAAAACAATGTTTCTGTCTCAGAAATAGCACACATTTATGCATTCTTCTTTAAAACTACTTGCTTTGAATAAGTCAACTTTATTGACAATGGCGAAGTTCACATCAATTGCAATGGCTAATTGCATTTTGAGAGGCATCTGCTCCAGTAATTCTGATTCATCTGTAAAAGAAGAAGAAAGGCAAAATGTGTTAGTTACAAAATATAGAGGAAGAATGAATGAAAGAATGTCAGTAAAAATGAGCATTGTGCAGAAGAGTAACTTCATGGAGCTATCCTAGCACTTAAGAGTTCAGATGAGGAAGCTGCTAATATGCTCTTACTAAGATACTGTCTTTTAAGTTACATATCTTGTCTAAAGTTATAATCACAACATTATATAAGTGAATAGAATTTGTCAAATAGTAAGTCTCATATTGTCTTGGAGTTTTTTTCATTTTTAAAGTAAATTGAATACTCTCAATTCTCACATGCAGTTGAGAAAAGGAGAATGTGAATTTCACTCTCTGTCTGTATCTGTACAACCACTCTCACTTGGAGTTGCTATGTAACTGGAATTGGAAAGCCTTACCCAGCATTCCCTGAGAGTCCCATGTGTACTCATACCAAGTTCGAACACGATTTTGGACCAGTTTTGGAATAGCGTAAGTGTTCATATAGGAAACGGTGTTGTCCATACAGGAGCGGTAGTAGTTCTGTCCTGCTGTAGCTGCTCCTATTACATCTCTCATCTGCAAACATCAGTTGTCATTACTATACATTTCAGCATCAATAGCCTTGATTTGAATGTGTTGTCAACAACATATAAAAAAAATCAAACACTTGTTTGCAAAATTACTGATTAATTCTACATTCAGCTGCATGTTGTGAATAGGTGCTTCATAGGCTTTTTCAGAAGTATTACAGATTTAATCTAATTGTGTTGGAAAAGCTATATTTTTTTATTTGAAAGGAATCATTTGCAGGTTTTGGCTTATTCTTCTCATATTGCTGGACATGAATGAAAAATATAGATAATGCCTTTCTTAAAAATACATAATAAAGCTACTCTGAGAAGTGAAGCAAACTGGGCTAAATTTCTCTAATAATAACATCAGTTGACACAACTAGAATGAAGATCCTGCCACTTTTTAAATAGTTAAGAAAATCAGTCCTAAAAATGCAATTTGAGCTAAAGGTGACCTGGAAGTTTTTAGTGCAGGAAAATCATTTAACATTCCAATATAAATGAAATTTAGTTTTTAGAAAGTGGATGATTTAATGTTCATAGATACTCCTTCAAAAGCGTAACTCTATTGACATGTTCTTAGTAGAATGATTTCATACTGAAGTGGCCAAGGATTTGTGTGCCAGTGGGCTGAATTCTGCTCTCTATTACAGAGATACAGATTACTGCAATAAGAATAACAATTTTTAGCCAAATGTGCTAAAGCAGGAATAACTCAGTAATTTTAAGGGTTCTTTCTAGACAAGAATTATAACAAACTGCAGTGAAGCTATTTGTGTGTTAAAATTTAAGGTTTAAGTCTGTAAATAACTGTACTGGTTACAAAAACTAATCTGGGGAATGGTGCTTTCTTTGAGAGCTATATCAATTTAGGAAAAAATTACATATATGCAAACTCTGAAGTTTACTGCAATGTACTTGAATTCAGCAGCTTTTCAGAAGAAATATTTTATATGAACTACTTTGTTTTATTTTTGTTAATTCTTGTTTGTGGATGTTTTAAATTCTATAGGCAAGAATCTGTTTCATGACGAGTCTATCTTCTTGCACTTCTAAAGAGCAAGAGATATACACAATTTTTAACTGTTTGATTGAACTTTTCAAATCCTGTATTCAAAATAAAAATTAAATTTCTGGTTTATTTCTTCATCATATTTTTTCCAATAGTGTACATGTACAAAGCAAAAAGTCTGGAATGATTTTCTATCTGAGAAGACACAGTCTCACATAGGAACCACGGCATTTGCTTTTCTGTAGGTAAGGTACTTAAAAACCTTTAGATATAAAGCCCAAGTTTAATACTTAAAATCCAGAAATATTGCAGTCATAATCATTTGGAAATATAAGTGATTTTCTGTGCTACGAGCTTTTTCTTTCTCCCACCAAATGCGAACCAAGAGAAACTGAAAACAGTTAATTTTCAGGTTCACAAATATATTGTAATTTTTGGAAGAGAGCAGAATTCTAGTTTGACAAAAATTGATTTCCATTAACAGTATTTTATTGACAGTAGTATCAAATGTGACTTATTCAATAATTTATACATATTAATATAATACCTACAATTATAATTTTTGTATCAGATGTAACAATTTAATATGAATGTCAAGGAACTGTCTCCTTGACTGTGAGGAAGAAATAAGGATTTACACATAGTTTCAAGAATCATCTCATGCAGATTATTGGCTTTAAATCAGCTTGTGTGCAAAAGGGCTACAAAACTGGGAATTGATAAAACACGTCTATTTGCCAGAAGAGTAAGTACAGATGACAGTTAAATAGAGGGACATTCAGATGGAAGCTAAGCATTTTCCCAGAACCAAACTCCATTAAATTGAATATATAAACACTATATTACAGTAATTTGAACATATATAGTTATTGATTTTTAAATGTACCTGACCAATTAAGCTGGAGAAGACAAAGACACCCAAGAAAAAATTGAGCAGTTGAAAAACTATTTCGAACAGTGTTTGTGGTTCTGGAAGGCCGCCAATAGTGATTAAAGTACGAACTGCCCAATAGTAACACCTCAGATACCTGTGGATAGAGACAGCATTTTGTTACTGACTGTAGGCACTTCTGTGGTTGATGTTAAGCCTACACACACCTGAGCTGGGCCTTTCAGTGATGCTTTACAGTCCAAAAGACCTCAGGCATTTTTTGTAAAGGGTTATGATTTTACAAATGATACAGTTATGTCAATCATACTAACCTGAATGTTCTCACTAACAGCAAAATAAGAATACATGGGAAATAAGATGGTTACTTACTGTTCTCAAGTAACTCTATGCAGCACTACAGAAGACTTCTGTAACAAATTGCCAAGGTGGATATTTCAGTGTTAGAATGCTATCAGTGAAGTTGCCATGATGTTAAAAGCAGTGTTAAAGCATTAAACTCCTTCCAAAGTTTATCTGTAGCATAGTAGATGCACACACATCTGAAAGTCTCTTCCACGGCTTCACTTGATGACACCAGAAGCCTTATTGTGGGCACAACAAATGCAGTGTTGTTATTCTTGTATCCATTCATTTTCCTACTCCTTTAACCATGTTAGTCTTCTTTCCACTCTGCTTCTGAGCACCTTTCACTGGCCCTGCCTCCTGGGTTGTGTCAAACAGAAGTTACATGTTTCCATAAGGCGTGTGTTAATCCAGTTTCTCCAAAGCATATCACTTATTCAGCACTGTGAAGGTTGACTCCTGTATTAACTTATCCTACAAGCTGGCCTCCACTACCCCTTCTGTCACCCTAACACTTTCCTGCCTTCTTCACTACTTTCCCTCATGCCTGGGAGGAGCTGTCCATCAATGGCTACAAACCACCTTGTTAACACCCTTTAAGACTTTTCTCAGAACTCTCTTGATCTTGAAACCAAATCTGGCCGTAAGCAATGGTCAGTCACTAGGCTCTGCTTCAATGTATGGCTTATGTTGACTCCTTCACAGTACCCGTCAAAAGCGTGAGCTCTTTGGATGGATTTTTTGCACAGCCCTCTTTGTACAACCTTGCGCACGACAGAGCCTGTTGCATTCAAGTGATGTATTTCTGTTAGTATGATAACACAAGTTTATGAAAATAACAAAGGCCCTGGACAGAATTTCTATTTTTTCTTTTGGATGAGGATAGTCATTTTATTTTTTTAAAATATATATATGTAAAGTGCCTTGGCATCTCTAAGACCCTGTTACAAGTTTCCTTCTAGAACATGACACCACTAGTAATGCAGCATCCCCCATACTGTTCAGTGGGGATTAATTAGTTCAAATCCTTGTCATGAATGTGCTATCATTGCCTTCTTTTCTGACCTAACAAGTATTTAGTTTAGGAATATTTTTAAAAGCCTCCTATTAATTAGAATTTGACTTCCTAAGTCTCTGCACAATCAGACTTCAGCTTCACTAATGATTAGAAGTAGAAGTTCATTTCCTTAATTCTGTGGTGAGATTTTCTATTATTTCATCTATGACTTCTGAAGCAGTGAAGATTCCTTTTTTTTAATTGAATTTTATTGAGTTAGAAATTAAAAAAAAAAAAAAAAATCACAGAAGAAATACTTTTGGAGATGTTTGGTTTGAAATAGTCTTGCATGCATCTTCTCATGAATACCCTGAAAGTGATGCTACCTCATCTGCTTGTTGACTTTATGTTTACATTTTAATTTGGAGGTCCTCTCTTACTAAGTTATAGGTTCCACTCCTATTAATAAACAGTCCATGAAACAATACAATTGGAGGATCAGTTTTTTTCAAATATGATAAAATAAACTTCCAATAGCAATCAACTCCAGTGAGGGTTTTTATTTAAATCACTCAAAAGTGTTTCCAAGTCTTTCACAAAAATTGTCAGGCTTTACCAAGCAACTGATTTTTGCTTTTCATTTCAAAATCACTTTTTTCTTGGTTGCAGATTAATGAAACACAGTAACAGTTATCACTTTTAACATAGTTTTCTAGTATTAGACTGTAACAGCCAGAACAAGACTGTTTTCTTTCAGAGTCTTTAAGTCAAAAAATTCAGCATATATCTGCTATCATATAATTTTTCCTTTTTAGACGTGCAAAATGAACAGCTGGATTACACCACTATAATATTTTCACTTGGGTTCACAAAATATCATCCCCTATGCATACTTCCAGCAAAGTATGCTTAAATGACAGCATCCTCTTAGTCTTCTGTAGCATAAATAAATAGTAAGAAAAAGCCTCAGATCTGTTTTGGAAGAGTTGCAGGTTTAAGTGTAAAATGATGTCTCTAACTTGTATGAGGGTAATTATCATATAAAGCATATTAATGTCATCTTCATTTGCCATAACTGAGAATTCAGTAGTGCTAGAAACATGTATAATATATTAATATGTAATATTAAAAGTGAAGAAATAAAAAATAAAGAAATTAACACTACTTCTGTTCTAGTTACTATAGCAATCAAAAGTAATTAACCAACTCCCTCACCCCAATGGCCTTAGATGTCAAGCTTCCTAAGTCCACCATGATGGACAACATAATCCTCATTCTGGGAATGTCTACAAAGAATGAAAGAAGTCACAGAAGATGATGGCAGGCATTGGATGAAAGAACTGCCCATTGCAAGTGAAGATCAGGTCCGTGACCATCTGAGGAACCTGAAAGTGCACAAGTCCATGGGACCCGATGCAATACACCCACGGGTGCTGAGAGAACTGGCGGATGAGGTTGCTAAACCACTATCTATTATATTCCAAAAGTCATGGCAGTCCAGTGAAGTCCCCACTGACTGGAAAAGGGGAAATATAACCCCCATATTCAAAAAGGGGAAGGTGGATGAACCTGGGAACTATAGGCCAGTCAGTCTCACTTCTGTGCCTGGTAAGATCATGGAGCAGATCCTCCTGGAGGCACTACTGAGGCAGATGAATAATGATGAAGTGATTGGTTGTAACCAACATGGCTTCACCAAGGGCAAATCATGCCTGGCTAACCTGGTGGCCTTCTATGAGAAGGTCACAACATCAATAGACGAGGGAAGAGCAACCGATGTCATTTACCTGGACTTGAGCAAAGCCTTTGACACTGTCCCGCATGACATTCTGGTCTCCAAACTGGCGAAATATGGATTTGATGGATGGACAATTCAGTGGATAAAGAACCGGCTTGACGGCCACTCCCAAAGAGTGGTTGTCAATGGGTCGGTATCCAAGTGGAGACCAGTGACAAGTGGAGTCCCT